>JABXWE010011195.1:0-45498 GCA_014611495.1 Limonius californicus | reverse complement strand
CTCTAGCGGCATCACTAAAAATTAGGCATATCACAGGTAAGATGGGTTTGATGGAACAATAAATGCTTTTTCCAACGAGACCAAGTTTGTTAAAATTCGTTCAGTCGTTTAGGAGTTACAGCTGCTTAGTTAAAAAAACATTGAATCACCCCCCACCATTTTACTTTAATAGATACGTCAAAAAGTGTTAAACAAAAATTACTGCAATAAAGCTTAGCTTTAAAAAGCATATATTTTATTAGGTGCATTTCAGTGAAAAATCACTTTAAAAGTTTAAGATGGCGGTTACGCCCCCTGGCGGCCATCTTGCAAATCTGAAAATATTTTCCGCGGTCTTCTTTTGGCCACTTTAGTTATAATTTTTTTTACCGCAAGTCTCTACGACGAATAGTTTCCAAGATACAGCACTTTGCATTCTTATCTGGCCACCCTGTACATATTTCAGCATATTATAGTGCACAACGGAATGCAGAATTTGACTTTCAATTGCCAACAAATCCCATTAACGATCATGAACTTCAATTTTATCATAAACCATGTTGATGACACATGACACACCCCGAATAAAAATGTGTCATAGGAAATTTCTTCGTGAAGCTGCCAAACTCACTGCTATGTTTAGTTGGAAAACAAAAACTCAATTGCGTTTGCATGATTTAATCTAAGGGGCGCATTTTAGCACCTTCAGTCGAATCGATTATTAAACCAATTTCGTTAAAACATTTTCAAGGGAAGATTTTTCGAGATATTTAGATTTTACCAACAAACAAATACGTAGCGTCAATTCCAGGCCACCGAGAATTCAATTTGTTTAATTAAATATTTGCGATTTCATCGAAGCGGTTAGCAAATTTCACTTTCATCCATTCATATATTCGCGGAATTAATTATGTGCTACTGACCACAACCATTAAGTTGCAAATGTATTCGCAACAACGCCGGTAACTATGTAACTAGGTAAGTAATGTTTTTTTTATGAGCTAGAAATACTTTATCGAGTCGCCACTGAAGTCACTTCTATTTTTAGATAAACGACTGTCGTACATCAATACTGCATAACAAGTTTGCTGTTGTAAACATTATTTTTACTTTTTTATTGTTTTGTCACACATCTACAATAGCAGCGAAAGACACTTTTCCAGCAAAAATATTTAATAAATTCTTATTTAAGGCATTACACATTTTTTTGGTCTAGACAGACTATGGACGTAACTAGTCTACCTACATACTTTTTTTTGGAAATGTGCCAGTCGCCTTGCAAAATAATGCGGTTGCGATCGTTCTCGTTATGTAAGTTATGCAAAGGTTCATCCACCCTATAATTATTTTTGAAATCGATTTTTATCTAATAAAATTGCACATTCGCGGTTGCGACAGCAGACGAAATTTCGACCAGCATGCGCTTGGGAATGCAAAGTTAATGTTCCAACCTTGTACAGCACAACATGTAAGTTTGGGTTTTATTTGTGAGAACAGCCTCAAGGTGGACAACAGCATTTCGGCTCGTTTTAAAAAGCTCTCGGGTCTTGTTACCAATGATATTCAATAAGACCTAAATGTTATCGTATCTTGTGGTCGGCGGAAAACTTCTACGTAGAAGTTATTAATTACAATGAACTGCAAGTTGCGTAGGCTGTCCCACGACAGATTCTTTATGGCCAGCGATTGTGCTTCACCTTTACAATTTATTATCGACGGGATTGGTTTTAAAGAATTCCTACAAGAATGGTTTCAAATTTATTGTAAGCTGCTGGGAAAAAGCCTTCAAAAGGCCAATTATATCCCAAAAGAATTGAATCAAACGTAAATGAATACAAACAAATATTTTTAAATTTGAGGACGTATACATAGATAAAAAATAATTGCTATTAATTTAGTCGAATGGACAGGATTTTCTCACGGCGAAGTTTTTATCTTCTCAAGCGAATATAAAAGTTAATTCAGAATGAGTTAACTTGTGGGATTCGACCCCCACGCTTCGTTTTCTTAAATAACACAAACTGATTGGATATGTCCGATATACCGGTTCAATTATTATATGTGTCCACCCTATAACTTTTTTATATTTAGACATACATGTATAAAATAGACAGGGATATTCAGGTAAGATAATGAGCCTACATTTATGATTTTATGCAACCCTTAAACCCTTAAATAGAAGTTGGATGCCTATGATTCGTAATATACAGGGTGTTAATGAATTGCAGGGACAAACTTCTGGGGCTTAAAGTATACATAAAAGCAAAAATTTTTTGTTAATAAATGTATGGTCAAAAGTTTTTCCTTTCAGGGATAGAGTTTCTCAAAGATTCCTTAAGAAGCGCCTAAATGTAGGCAACTCAATTTACTACCTACTATTTGTTTCCATAACGACGGAAAGTAATACAGGATAAATAAAGCTCTCTTTCCCACTTTCCCAAATTCCGTCGTTATGGAAACAAATAGTAGGTAGTAAACTGAGTTGCCTACATTTAGGCGCTTCTTAAGGAATCTTTGAGAAGCTCTATCCCTAAGAGGAAACACTTTTGACCACACATTTATTAACAAAAAAATTTTGTTTTCATGTATACTTTGAGTTTAAGCCATAGAAATTTGTCCCTAAAATTCATTAATACCCTGTATAACCATTTCACATTATAATTAAAATGAATAGTGAATTGTAAAGTGTGGTGGTAGGTCAGTTGGCAGAGCGCTCGCTTTCTGAGTAAAACGCCGATTCTGGCTTGGATTCGAAATCTAAGCATTGATACGAAAATTTATAGAAATCATGTCTGCAACCCACCACACGCAATTTTCTAATCCGGCTTGCAACCGTGGGATCTTAATGCTCAAAACCTTCACTGGAATTTATGTTGTTGGGATTTGATGTTAAACTGTAAGTCCCCCGTGTTTCTACCTTAGCGCTGAAGAGAAACTGGTGGCAGAGAAGAGACCGATGCCCAGCAGTGGGACGAACAGTTTGCCAATGATGATGAATTGTAAAATGGGTTACATAAAACCATATATGTAGGTCCATTATCTTGTGAATAACCCTGTATATTGCTGTAACCAGTTTGTATTCTTTGACAACTGTAACGTTAAATATTTTTGGGGGATGCAATAATTGTTACATTTATTGTAAGAAATAAAGAAATCTCACTGAATAATATAAACAGTAAATGTTTCGATTTCCATGGCTTCGCGTATGTTAATTGCGATCCGCATAAATATACAGGGTGATCCTAAACATTTACGAAAAACTTAACAACGTACCTATAGCTGAGATATTTAAACCCCAAATCACCTAGTCATTGTTTTTTACATTCGGCACCGTTACGAAGATAAGAGGTTACGGAGCCTTTTTATATTAATTCACTAAAATTTTTTTGTTTCTTGTCCTAGAAAAATATATAGCTGAGTGTGAAAAGTGAATAAAATCTGACCCAGGATTGAAAACTTTGGTTTAACAATTTGGAAATTAGGTGTATATATTTAAATTGTTACGGCTATTCGAAACTTTGTTAGATTATTATTATGAAGCTTTCGCAGGCCTTGTAGGCCTGTCGCTTTGGTGTGAGGCAAGGCTAAGCTAGCTTATGCAATGCACAACAGGGTCCGACTCTGCGGGTTACCTTGTTGGTGCGAAACCCTGCTTAACCTGCTGGTGTATAGTATATTTTTGTGTATATATGATCTTGTTACTTCTCTAGTGCGATCGTAACACGAGGAGTGCCATTAATTTGATCCCCAATGGCAAATGGGGACCGGGACCCAGTACCGACCACCCAGGGAATTAGAAAAATGGCCGACTCTGGAGTGATTCGAACCGGGAAGCGTTTGCACTATTACATCCAAAGCTTGGCTCTCTTAGCACTGAGCCGCCCCCACCCACTGTTAGATAACACTTTAAATATTCAATTTTCGAAAAATATATAAAAACCTGTTTTTGTAAAACAGAATACTAGTCAAAAGCTGCAAAATTCTCGTTTTCAAGATATACCCTAATTTATACATTTGTTAACGATCTTTTCATTTCTTACTCAGATTTCATCCACTTTTCACACACTACTAAATTTTAAATTAAGCTTGGACTGTTAGCTTTTTAAACACCGAAGTTCACAATCGGACGTGCCACAAAAAAGTTATTTACAATTTAATGAAGTGATGTAAAAACACTTTGAAGCTCCGTAACGGTGCCGAATTCAGAAATAGTTTATTATTACGATTTAGGGGTTACATAACCTCAGTAATACGCGGTTAAAGTTTTTCGCACATATTTAGAAGCACCCTGCATAAATAAGGGAAACTAAGAAAGAAATAGAGCAGGCCGTGGACGTGAAAACGTATGTCGAACTCCATGGTTATGTAGTGTGCTTCGTTTCGTTTTCACGCTATGTTAAAACATGTCAATATGATTAGGTTATAAACTACCAATGATAAAATAAACAAGAAACTTATTCACACCTATGTTGAAATAATAAATAAGTAAGCATTATGAAAGGTAAATAAAATGTCCACCGTCCTTTTGAATGCATGAAATTACTATATCGAGTGTATTACCGCAGAGTAAAACAGGTTTTAATAAATCACCAAGACTGGATATACTTCTTGAAAATCCTGCATTCAACCATGAATCGAATACTACCAAGCACCATCAACTTTCTGGTCATTACGGAAATAGGTCTTAACCGCAAATGTTTGGATATTACAGCAAAAACAATTTTTATAAAGTTATCAAATTTTTGCGTTTTAATGTTTTGACTTTGACAGTTTATAAGATAATCTTATTTATTTGTTTAGAAGTAGCGTAAAGTTAGCCTGACGAAACATACTACATAACCATGCGTGACGATATACGTTTCCACGGCCTGCTCTAATTTTTTTTTTCGTTCGTTCTTTATATCCATTATTTATTACAGTATATTACATTAAATGGTCCACATACGGAATACCGTGTATTTTTAGTCTAATTCCATTTTATGATATTTCGTCTTTGAAAAACTATAGCACAACTGTGGTTCTAAAATTAATAATAAGCAAAATTTTGGCGTGTGAAGAATCATTTTCAGTGGCTTACTTGTATAAATATAAAGCGTCCCTTGAAAACAAATTAAAATCCTGCCCCTTCCGCTTAAACCGGAAGTCGGATATTTTGTTTTATTTGCCAAAGCTACTCACCGCCCAAAACTATATCATTTTTACTCAATCATGTTTTTTCTGTAGTTAATAATGTCTCGGTAAATCAACTCGCACTAAATTTAATATCAACCTGTATAATGGACATGTAGTCGAATAACTATGATGTTTACAATTTTAATAGTATCTTATATATCTGGGACCCCGGTGGAGCAGTGCGAATACGCGCTGTCACTCGAGGTCACAGTGAAAGGCTGCCGATACCGGCTGAGGCGACCGCATTTCACTTAGTTAAGTTTAGGGTGCATGTTGTAAATTAGTAAGTTTCATAGCGTACTTTAGAATCTACAACTCAAAGTACTGTAATCTTCCATTTCAAGTGTCATTTTTTATTTAAGCGATTTTATTTCCCTATGTTCGAATTGGCCGTATACATTTTAACTTCAAAACATTGAAAGAGATATAAAGTACAAACAGTACACACAATCCTACCTTGTAGAAGGTAAATAGTGGCTTGGTACTCCGCCAACTTTTCGTCAATGTAATCCTGCGACTGATTAGCAATAATTTCAGCCGTGGAGGGCCCCGATTCCTCCTCATCAGGTTCGTAATTTTTCGGCAACGGTGGCGGCTCCAAGGGCACGCCAATATATTCGTATTCGCGATTAGAAAGGCCCATGTCATGTTGAACATAGGGTGAAATGCCGCGAAAGAAGTCAGGGGTTGCACATCTAGTTGGAGCTGGGGAGGGCTGCAAAAATTCAACAAGTTACTTTCCACTGTGGCGGCCGCCGCAGCCATTTACCGGGTGCATGGGCATCCTGAAGGGTCTGGGGCTAGGTGGAATTGGGGGTGGAGAGATCCCAGGAGGTAAGGGCGAGGGCCACCGAGGTCTAGGAGCAGGCATGTGGGGGAGGCGCGTAGCGAACATGGGCATCCCCGGGCTTCCAAACCTCGGTGGCGGCGATGGCGCGTAGGGTGATGGGGGGCGGAAGTGCAAGGGCGACCAGCCACCCCCACGACCCCCCTGGCCCGGCCCGGACATTTTGCACTACACACGCGGGGTTAAATTAGGGGTAACCTTGCCATCGTCTGAAACAAACAGAGAAGATATTATTAGGATAGTCTTACACACTTAAACGTACAGGATGTTAAGACATAAGTGTTAAATATTTATGGGGCATATTGTACGACCAACAACAAGTCAAAAAAACTTAATCAACAATAATTCTCAATCCACCATATGAACGATTTTTTGGTTCAAATTTTAGTACTATCTAGCGGTAAAAAATACACAAGCTCTCCCGACTAAGCTCCTTTAGATTTTTATACTTAAAGTTAATTAACAGCGAATTAAACATCGCTGCGAAGCTATTCAAGCTTTTTGGAAAGAGTGCGTAATTCTGTCCTGGGAAGTTGTAGAGCATGTGTTGACATAGAAGGAGGAAATCTAGAATATCTTCTTTAAACTTTAAGTTAAACAATTAACTGTATGTTTTATGGGTTAAATTTTGAATATTAATAACATTTGAAACAGAAAATCGCAAATATGTCGCATACTATTGGCTTGGAAACAGATATTCATTTTGACTTATTTTTGATAATAATAAACATTATTTATTTATAATTTTTAATAGTATGTAACAGCAAATTTAAATCGGCTAGAAGTCAGCAGTTAAATATAGAAGAACGTCACAGTAGAAGAAGCACACAATTAAAAGTAATTAATATTATCTACTCTATTTTACAGGATACGCAAACGGTTAACTAAAAATAAACATTAAGTTCGAAACTTTAAATAGCCATAGGCCAGTGCAGAAAAATGTTATCCTTCCATTCTAAGGCCACCACAATACACAACATTTTCGTATTCCCCATATTAAGCTCTTAATGTTTCAGGTAAAATGCTAAACGTGGTATACATCTATACGAGGTCTCGAAATTTCTTCCAGGATTGACGGTGCACTAGAGTTACATGAAATTCAATCGAAAGTAAATCAGGATATAATAATTCACAGTTTTATCAATAGAAGGTGATCAGGCAAAGATTGAACAGCAGTTAGTTCAACGAATGCTATCGTAATTTCGAAAAAAGGGTAGTTAGTTCTTGTCGCATGACACTGCAGCTTCTCATTCTGCACTGATTGTGAAGTCATTTCTCATGAAACGTGGTGTTGTTGAAAACAATTACCCACCCTAATTACCTGACTTGGCACAGGCGGGCTCTTTGCTCTTCCATAAGTAAAAAGTTCTCAAAAAGAAACGGACGTAAAAGAAACTCAGAATTATGTAACCGTCGAATTGGAAAAAGTTTCTTCGGATGCCTTTACAGACTGGTTTCAAAATCTTTTGGTACGTTGCAATAAGTATATTAAAGTAAATGTAGATAACTTTGAATATGTAACGTAACGCATCTGTTTCATGTTACTTGAATGACATTTCTTCTGTTCGTGCGAGTTCGAAAATTATGTTATCAAACCTTGTACATTATTAAAATTCTACAAGGGATCATTTGTATATTGCTGGACGGCAAAATAGCTATAGCGAATTGGCAACGATAAAATGTAAACCTCTCTAAATGTGTTCAGACGTATACTTTTGTTAACTTTCTCAAATATCATAATATTGCAATACGTTTAGTTAGCTCGCAGGGTTTGATTGATATAGTGCCTAATTATTTTCAAAATAAATAGTTTCAGAAACTGGCCATTACAAATAAAATAAGCAATTAAGTACGTTCTAATAACGAACTCCATTAGGTTCACATAATACTAATTCGAATTTCGAAGTCAACTGTTGGCTGATTCAAGCACATAAGATCAGAAACAAATATTGATTATCTCCAGTGAAACTGAGCGAGGTTGTTTGCACCTGCTTAACGTTGGCGTTTGAATTGGTTGCTAAACCTCGATAGAGTATGCACAAGTTGTGTAATAAATAAAGCTCTATCTAAGTCTTAGCTATCACTACATTGAAGTTGCTAGCTCATACCTAAAAGATAACAGTATTACAACTAAATAAGGAATTTTCTTTAGAACCACAACTGGGTAGATTGAAAAGGATTCACATTGCAGATGCTTCAAAAATGCAGCACGTAATAAATATAATTCACAAACCATTACAATCTAGCTTTACTAAAACTTGCTGTCGAAACAAAACATTTCAAGTACGTCACCTCTTCCTCGCCATACGGCGGTGGAACGGTGTAAGAAGCTACGGAATAAAAAAGCCAACGCGTTGACATCTATGCACCGTCTCTAATATAACTTTTAAATTATTTTGATTATCTTACAATTTCAGTAAAAGCTAAGGAATACTTTTTCTTCCTGTGTTGCTTCCTGATAATATATTTTTCTAATAAAAAAACCGCATGATGTGCGTAATGTGCATTTTTTATGGATCCGGATAACTGCTTTATTTAGATTGCATATTGTTGTTACCGTAGTTTTAAAGGAAAACCTCGAATATGTTGACTGATACACTTCCTTAAGGTAGTCTGAGCTCTTGTAAACATCTTGAAAGAACTTGTATAGAATCCATCAAAGTCTATCAAGCAGTTCAAACTCCTACTTTTACTAGATCTACGAAGGCTTCTAGAAACGCATAGGAACATCGAAATCCCGGAGAATATCAAGTTAACTCTTCAGAAAAAGAAAACATTAAGTGTTCTAAAATAACAAAAAATTGTATAATCGAACTATACATTGATATCTAATCCTATAATTACAATAAATATTATAAATTGCATGGCCAAGTAAACATACACGTTTCTGTTCCATAACACTTATTAAAATTTTTTTGGTCTTACCAAATGAACTATTTCATATTTTTTCCTAACACTGTGTTAATTTATCAAATCATCATCGAAAGCCTTTTTATCCGGCTGCTGGGCACCGGTCTTTTCTCTGCCATGTGCTTCTCCTGAGCGCTAAGGTAGAAACACGGGGGACCTACCGTTTATCGTCGAATCCGAACGATATAAATTCCAGAGAAGGTTTTTAGCATTAAGACTGGGATTGAGAAATTGTGTATGATGGGTTGCAGCGCAAGATTTGTTCCGCTGTCGTGACAATGTTGGAGAGTCGAACGCAAGCCATAATCGACGTTTTGTCCAACAAACGAGCGCTCTGCCAACTGAGCTACCACCACATATGTTAGATACTACATTTATTCATATAATTTATATAGATATTATTTAGTAGGTAAATAAATAGTAATTTACGAATTACGATTTACGAGTAAGTAAATAATTTGGAACATTTAAATACTGAGCTTGCGAAAAATAATTGCATACAGCGTTGAAAAACTTGGCATTGTGTCAACGAAATTGTCAGCGAAAACATATTTCCTTCTATCTCTTAATGTACTTTTAGATGTATATCAAACTCACATTTTATTTGTTTGAATAAAAAAATAAAATGAAGCTTGCTTGTGACTCCGATCCATGTAGTTCTGCGAATAAAATATATCAGTGCTTGAACATACTTTTACTTTTTTACGATGAAATGTAGACGATTTGAATTTCAGAAGCAAAAAGTGTGTTCACATATTCCTGTACCAGGAAGCAGGTAAAATGGGATATAAAACAGTTTTGGTGTAAATACGCCAGGTTTTTATACGTTTTACGTTTCATTTATTAGAAGTAAAACTAGTACAACTTTACTTAACTGCCGGAAGAAATAAAAATGTCACGTATTTTAAAGTTTACTTCCCGTACTTGCTATTTTGGTAATTGCATATTTTTGGCTTATATAAAGTTGCGAGACAACAGATTTCATAATTGAATTTGTGTAGATTAATATATGAAATACACAAGTGAATGTAATTTCTTATGTATTTAACTATTGCTGCCACATTTAAACTGGCAGTAACTGTCAGTACTGAGGTGTGGTAAGGAATAACGAATTCGGATTGGTGCACCCACAAAACAGGATAGGCACGGCCACAATGGTGAAATGGTTATACTACTGCGACAACGGGAAACCACCGTTACAAACATTGTCATTAATGGAAATTAATACAGATAAATGAATGGTCCCAAGTTTCCAGCGGTCATTCAATAATACAGGGACGCGAAGAATCTCCAGGTTAAGTCCAAAGATGATGAACACCCAGATTGGAACATGGTATATCAGAGGTTTAAAATAAGCTGGTAAATTAGCTAACCTTATTAGAGAGATCAAACATCTTTAAATTAAAACTTCTCGGATTAACTAAAATAAATTGGAAAGGAAATAGTATACTTAGAACAGAGAACGACAAAGTTACGTACTACTCGGCAATACCGAACGAAATGGTCACCACGGGGTAGCCATCTTATTTGATAAAGAACTAGCGGATGCTGTCATAAGCTTCGCGCCGCTATCGAAAACAACAATGATATTACAAATATACGCTAGACCAATGAAGTATACGCCCCTACCACGGAGAAACCAATTAAAGACATTGAAGAGTTCTATGAAGAATTGGAACAACTGAAGAAGATCACAAAAAAACACGATATAAACATAATCATAAGCGATTTCATCGCCAAGATCGGAGATGGGAAAGTACCGGGATAGTAGGAAAGTTTGGATTAGGTAATGGGAATGACAAGGGAGACACTATGGTACAATTTTGTCAGGAAGAAGAACTGGTGGTAACCAACACGTTTTACAGCTTACGCCCAAGAATGCTATATACTTGGACATCTCTAGGCAACACAGGAGAAAATGTTCAGAGAAATCAAATAGCCTAAGTTTTAATTATTCAAAGATATCGAAATAGCATTAAGAGTGCCGAAACATATCCGGACGCTGACATAAATTCTGATCATAATCCGGTAGTAGTGAAGTGCAAATGCACGCTGAAAGTGGCTAAAAGAAAAATTAATCCAATTAAAAGATAGATGTGAAAAAAATCAGGGCACCCAAGATAAAAACAAAGTAGCCGAAGAATTGAAAGAATAGGCACAGAAAAGTAAACGCAGAGCATTGTCGAGGGTAGAGGATAAGTGGAAAACACGAAAGAAATAATACATCATATTGAAAGAAAAATAGTAGGAGTCGAAAATCAAGACAAAAAGAAAAAATGTATTACTGAAAGAATTGATAACTGAAAAAATACTAGAAATGATGGACGAAAGAAGAAAGCACAAGAATAATAACAAAACTGAATACGATAGAATCAACAAATACAGAAGAAAATAACTCAGATATGCAAAGAAAAAATAGCTTAAGGAGAAATTCGAAGAAATCGAGGAGCAGAAGAAGCATGATTTCTTTTACCTTCATAAAAAAATAAATGCGATGACAGGAATAAACAAAAGTAAACAACATAACATTTTAATGGACGAGGGTAACAATATTGAGACTACATAAGCGAAAAGAATAAGATATGGAGAAAGTATATACGAGGGCTGTTCTCTCGCTGCTGAGCCTAGTAACGTAATATACGTTTATGGACAAAACAACCACATCTATTTATAATTTTTCAAAGTATTTCCCTCCACAGTCATGCATTTTTGCATCTGTGAAAACCAATTTTCAAACCATTTTCTTCAATCTTCCCGCGTTGGGATAATTATTTCATTTTTAAATGCTAACCGCTTCTTCGGTCGATGTAAAACGTAAACCCCGTAACTTATTTTTAACACGCAAAAAAAAGAAATCATTGGGTGCTGGGTCTGTACTATACGGCGAATGACCCATTATTTTAATGTTTTGGGTATTCAAATACTCAGTCGTTCAAGCAGCAGTGTTCCCCCGAGCGTTATCTTGATGCAAGATGATCCTTCCTCTTGGACGTTTTTCGCGACCATTGTGGAGACCTTGAAGCAAATAAACTGTAGTGCGCCATTCACCATTAACAGTACGACGATCCTCCAGTACCACAATGGAAACATGTCCAGTAATTACAAAAAATGTGGCGACCATCTTTTTGTTTCGGTTTTTTCACGAACAACTTTTGCTGGAGCCGATTAGTTCTCAAAGACCCAAACTGGCTACTTTTGCTTTCTTGGGATCATAGCAGTATACCCACGTTTCATCACCTGTAATGATGTTGTACACCAAATGAGACGATCCATTGTCAAAGCGATCCAATGTAGATCTGCACCATGCCATACGGTTTTCTTTTTGAACTGGGGTCAAATTGTGGAGAATCCAACGGCCACAAAGCTTACGTACCATCAAATGTTTATGTAAGATGGTGTTAATTGCTTTTAAGTTGCTTGAGAGTAGTCATGCTGGTCCTCTTCAATCATGTTTCGTACAAGACCAATATTCTTTTCGATTACTGTCTTTTTGCTTATGAGCTCGAAAGTTGTCATTTAAGGAAAGTCGATCACGTTGAAATTTATTGTATCACCGCTTTACGGTAGCTAAGAAACACGACTTGTCACCAAACACTCGATTGATTTCCTCCAAACATTCTTTACGCCTTAAGCCACGCGTAAAATTATAAAAAACCACAGCTCGATAATGCTTTTTATTCAATTCCATGATTTCTTGGGGAAAGGATTACGTTAAATTATGTATTTTAAAAACCTTCAAGTATATTTGACAACTGTGACTATATAACTAAACTTGTAAAAAACTACGTTAAAATGTCAAGCAAAATTTGTTTCAAAATATCACAGCCTGCTAGATAGGTTCAACGGAAAGAGAACAGTCTTTGTAGAACAACTATTCTACAGATGACAGACTGGAGAATCAGGACAATAATTTACAACAAGAAGAAATCCAGAAAGCGTTAAAAAAGCGCAAAGGAAGTGGAATCTCCATGACCTGACCAGCTAGATACACAAAACCTTAAGTTGTAGAAGAAGAAGACACAGACTTTCTTTTGAAAATGTTTAACCAAATATATGACACAGGGATAATACCCAAGAAATCGTTGAAGTCTATCTTCATAGCTTTCCCGAAGAAAGTTAACACTAAAAGGTGAAGAGCCAAGTATTAAAATTGTTCTTGAACATAATTCATGAAAGAATGACGAATAAACTTGACGAAACACTAAGTAACAACCAATTTGAATTCGGATTTGGAGTAGCAACAAAGGAAGTCCTATTTACTTTAAATTTTTAAACATAAATGCAGACACATACAGAAGGACGTTATCATAAGTTTCATTCACTACGAGAAGGCGTTCGATAAACTAAGACATGAACAACTTATCCATATACGGAAAGAAATACGTGTGACGGAAAGGATATGCAGATAATTAAGACCTTCTTCTGGTGTCAAACAGCAACCTAGAATCGAGAACGACAGTACAGATGAAATAGAAATAAAACGAAGAGTGCGACAGGGCTGCATTTTATCGGCAACCCTGTTCAACTTGTATTAAGAGATCAAAAAAAAAGCTGATCCTCAGCGGGCTGTGGAATGAAAAGTCACGTCTTTACTAGACTAAAGGAATGTTTACGATGTCAAATAAATTAGTTATCTTTTTTTGATGCGAATCTGACAAATTGTTAAAATGATTTTTAATACATTTCAAAGAGCATTATGGACCTATTCGATTCCTCCTTGTTTTGTGGAATTCCGAGAGAGGTATCCCAATGAAATTATTATATACCGAAAATTTTATGCTTTGGTTAAGAATTTAGTCAGCAATTTTCGAGAAACTGGAAGTGTTGGAAGGAAAGAAGGGTCTGGTAGGCCGAAGAAGATAGTACTTGCTTTAATTGAAACTGTAAGACAACGAATTGAAGAGGCTCCAAAAACATTTATTCCAGCATGTTGATGATTTAAGTTACGGTTCACGCCACAGAATATTGAGACAAGCTTTGCATCTGCATCCTTACGATTTATTTCCGTTCAGGAGCTGTTAGAACAGGATTATCTAAAAAGAGTTCAGTTTTGTCGTTGGTTTTTGAATAATCTCAACGATGTGCAGTTAAATTTAACCTTTTTTACCGACTAAGCCTGGTTTTACCTTAATGGGTATGTTAATTCACAGAATGTGCGGATTTGGAGTAGCGAGAATCCACACGATACAATTAAAGCTCCCCTTCATCCACAGAAAATAGGAGTCTGGGTTGGAATGAGTCGTCGTAGGCTAGTTGGGCCAATATTTTTCGAGGGCATGCTAACTGCAGCAAGGTACAGGAACGAATTATTGCAACCGTTCTTAAATGAACTTCATGATGATGAGCTACGGGATGTTTTTTTGCAACAGGATGGCCCAACAGCTCATGCAGCTGCAGATACAATTAATTTTTTACGGGAATATTTCGATGACACAATCATTAGTAGGAATACTGCAACACCCTGGCCCCCTCGCTCTTGTGATATTACTGTTTTGGACTTTTTTCTATGGCCCTATTTGACAAACGCCATTTTTAAACTCCAGTTAATGATTTAAAGAACTGAAACTTAGAATTGAAGAAAACTGTCAAGAAATTAACAGCTCATCTCAATTATTACAAAATGTTTTTGAAGGTATGAGAAGACGAGTTCAGAAATGTTTGGAGGAAGAAGGCAGACATTTTCAACATTTGTTGTGATCATTACATTAGTTCAGGTTTATTCATTTACTGTTGCTCAGTAAAACATTTCTGCTCCTAAAAACCTAACCTGAAATTGACATTATAAACATTCCTTTAGTCTAGAAAAGACGTGACTTTTCATTCCACAGCCCGCTGGGGATCAGCTTTTTTTGGATTTCTTGATATTCAGAACATATAATGATGAAGGCGTTGTACGAAAGAGAAGAGGGAATTAAAGTGAATGCTGAAGCAATAAATAACATTTGATATACGGACGACACCATTTCGGCTGCATTAACTTAAGAGGATATGCAAACCTTGTTAGACAAAGTAAATGAAGAAAATGAACTGGAAGGCCTAAATATGAATATCAACAAATGAAAGTTTATGGTTGTAAGTAAGAGAAGAGACTTAAATGTGAGACTCATGATAGCAGGTAACAACATAAAGCGAGTACAAACCAAAATACTAACAGTAATATTGATATGAATGTCTATGAAATGCACGAGAAAGTACAAATTACTAAATGGTTTTATAGCGACAGCTCGTTACGTGCAACTCGAGATTTATTTGCAGTAACGTTTGAAAATCGACCTATCCCATGTACTAATACAATACACCGAATTTTGAGGAACTTTGAGGAACACAGGTGTCTCTCCAGCCAACCATAGCAGAACGTTACACCCAAGAAATGTTAATCAAGAAATGCAAGAAGTAACAATATGTTCTACTGTAGAAGTAGATCCACGCCAGTCTTCCAGAAATATTGCTCAAGATACTGGTGTCCATCAAAAAATGGATATCGTTCCTATAAACTATCGAAAACCCAACAAATTTACCCAAGTTATCAACCTAGACGAATGGAATTTTGTGAGAACACAATGGAAAAATCGAACAATTACATGAATTTCCTAAGCAAAAATCTATACATTGACGAATGCACGTTTCCAATAAATGGTCGACACCATCAATCAGTCTGTTGTGTCTGGTCGCAAAATAATCCTCACAAGCATTGTAATTATCGATCTCAATATCCACAAAAGTTGAATGTGCGGAGTGAAATATTGGGTGATAACATTATTGGACCATTTTTTATCGAGGGGAACCTAAATGGTCCAAAATATCTTGATATGCTGCAAAACGAAATCGTTCCTGCTTTGCGTTAAGTAAGTTCCAGAGATCAGCCTGGATGAAATTTGCTTCCAACAAGATGGTTGCCCTACCAACCACAATACGTTAGATGTACGGGAATACTTAGCAAATACATTTCCTAATCGTGTAATTGAAACCTTAAGCACAATTCCTTGGCCGCCTCGATTCCCGGACTTGTCACCTCAAAACTTTTTCGTGTCGCCTTATATTAAGTCGAAGATTTATGGTTTTGAAGAAGAAAGCGCTACCATACTGGACGATCTACAAATTAAAATTCAGGATGCATTTGCAATTATTACCCCACAAATGCTTGCTAATATGAGAACCGGATTTTACAATCGCTTGGGCAATTTATTCGAACATTTATTGTAAATAATATCTTGCTTTGGTTAAGTTCTTGGAAGTGTTAGTGTTGATTATTTAGTTGACTTTAACTTAAAAATGTTGTTTCCTTTGTCCATTATTGATTTATTTAATTTTTTATTCGCTTATACAAAGATTTAATATGAAATGTTGTCACTTCTTTATTAATTTTTGGAAAGCTATAGTAATAGGTATTCCTAATGCAAAATGAAAAATACTTCCATGCTTGCATGCTGTTAAATTAAATTATAGACACGATAAATCTGATTTTAATTCTGGTGTCTTGAATGCGTTAAATTTTGAATCACAAAGTCGCATTTACTGATTTGTTTAGATATTAAAACGAACTCATATCTAGAGTCTTTGGATATGCACACAATCATGATTTCGTTGTTAATAAAAATATCCTACATTTATCAAGGTGCATTGCGTGAACGTTCAATTGCTTTCACATGTGCTATTTGAAACCGCCAGTCGGTATATGGCCATATTACTGTACTGCTCAGAAATATGGGCTCTTATGAAATACACAAGCTTAAGAATAGCAGCTTTCAAAATGTAGGTCTTCCAACGAATATTAAAAATATCACAGATAGAGCGTCCTACGAATAAAGAAATATTAAACAGAATAGAAAGAGATAGGGAACTTTTACACTTACTGAAAAGAAGAAAAGTCGAATACCTGGGATACGTACTAAGACATGGTAGATATGACTTATTACAAAAACTAATGCTAGGAAAGATACAAGGCAGAAGGGGAATGGGAAGAAGAATTGTCGGGGATCTCGAGAGTCAGCACCCTATTTAAAGCGGCAAGGAATAGAAAAAGATTTGCAGAGAATACAACCAACCTTGACTAGCGGGAGTGTCACTTATAGAAAAAGAAGAAGACATTAAAAAAATGCATCAATGAAACAGGTTAAAATAACTTTGTTTTCGACTACGTATACGTAAAAACAACACACATTCGTACAAACATAAAAGCAATCAATTTATTAAACAATGCCTACCGACAAACAAAAATATTCTTTATTGTTGCGAAATTAATAGAGGTTATGTGTATGCTTTCATGAGCAACTTTTTGATTGGCTTAAGCTGTTTACAAGAAACTTTGGTGGCGCAGTTTCATATAAAATCTAAACGTGCTAATTCAGTTACTTAAAAATAGCTTTCGAAAATAGTTTGTATTAAGATTTGGTTTTCATTGTGACCATCGGTTTGTGCAATAATTACAAAATTAGAAACGAATCCGTTCGCTGTTTCGTAAGTCATGTTATAATGAATCAGCCTGATGTTTTATCAGAATCACTTTATTTTTCTTCGTCATTCCTTTACGTGAGCTATTTGTTTTTTAAGGAAAATGTTTGCTTCTGTTTGGCTCAAGAAATGGTGAAAGAAGCCGATTTGGGTCAACAGCATTTACAGAAGCTCGATTTTAGCAACAAGGGACTTAAATAGCTCTTGGCTAATAGTCAGAAATTATATTTAAAATAATATGAACTGACGCAGCTACACACAACTGCATAGGTTATGGTTCAGAAACGGCAGTTAATTTCTCATTCCGAATATTTTTGGTATTTTGACTCATACCAGACAAGTACGACTAGAAAAACGGAAAATGACGCAAGTGAGATGCCATTTTGAACCTGCCCCAACTATTTCCAACGGAAATGCTTCGAGATATCATCATTGTCTTGTTTAATTAAGAAAATGAGTTTAAAATAAGAAGTTCCTCTTGGGTGGAATGTTTTGTAATGGAAACGCTGAAAACTCAGAAAAGAAAAGTTCCCTCTTAGTTTTCTGTTTTTGATTGATTAAAAAATGACAACGTAAAATCAAATGAATAGCAGAAATCTGATCCCTTTTGCTGCAGAAACTGCTGGTCGCTCCCAAATTCTGAGTGATGAATGTGCTCTATTTTAAGACTCAGCTTTACAACTGGAAGCCCGACCTTAATTTCTGCAGTCAGGGGCGAGCAATTCATACGTTTATGTTTGTTTTTATTGTTATAAACACCTTTTTTCGTAAATATTAGAATTTTTTAATCTCAATATTGCATCAAAGCAAAACTTTTATGTATAAAAAAATATTTTAAATTATTCTAGAAAACCTCCCAAAAGATTAAATACATTTTTGCTCTGTTGCAATTACATCACTTCCTATTTTAATGAACCATAAATTTCTTTGATAAACGATGCATGATGTAGGCCCATTAATAGATAATATGTGATTCTATTAAAACTTTGGTTCAAAGAGATTTATGTAACTGAAGCGACATTTCTTAAAGCATCCAGCGGTTAGATTCTACCGGAAAACGAATGAGATCATTACTTTATAAAAAAAGTACAATAATTGTTAAGAATTATTTTTATAACTTATGAGATCACTCTTATTGCGGCAATCAATACACAAGTTCTCGAATAACTTGCGTTCGTACGCGTAGCACGTGCGTTAATATATTTTTAGAAAATCATTTTCTTCTGCCTCAAAAATTTATGATAACTCCTCCGAAAAATGTTTATGCTCGGTCGTTTCCCACTCAGAAAACTATGCATAGTATTGGGACAAAAAGTTGTTTTTTTTTGGCTTAAAAAACGTTTATCTAAAAAAGAATTTCCCAAGTAAGTTTTATATTCATTCAGGAACTTTTACTGGTTTTTTTTTTAAATTAATTTCCTATATGAAAGTAATGTATTTTTTAAAACATACATTATTAGTAGTAGTAGTACTATACAAGTTATTAATAAAATATGGATTTGGAACTAAAAGAACTTCGGGAATAAAATTTGAGGCTATTCCGTTGCAATAAATGTCTGAATTTATAAATTAACACGCTATTTATTTGTATAGACAACTATTTTAAACATATTTTTAGATGCCGATGCAGTGCATAAGCTCTTGAAACTAAAGCTCTGGTTACAATCTTGGGTGTATCAAACATTTCTATTAAATTTTAATTACAACTGTACACAGACAGACAGACATGTTCAAACTATCTGAATAATCTGAAAATAGAACATAACTATGTTAATTGTTTCGCTACAATATTATTCTGAGAGTTACAGTTACAATGTCGGAAAGTTCTGTTTATGGTAGCAGGAAACAGCATAATAATCAAATTTCTTACGAATCAGTGTGTAAATTCGACTGAAATTCTTATACGATGCGAGCACAATAAGGCAATCAATGTCTTTCTGAAAGTTGGCTGACAGGAGAACTTGTATAGAAAATGAGCCTTACGTACGACGATCTGCAGTTTCGAGTAATTGTCAAAATGAAGAAAAATTTAATGCTCTTATGCAGCTACGCAGACGGGTAGCAATTCCTCAAAGTTCTCAAAAGTTACAAATTAGTGTCGGAAGTGTTAGAGATATCATTAAAAACAAGCTAAAATACCGTAAGGCCAATGCCAGATGGATTCCGCGCTTGTTGGCCGAATAACACAAGTACAATCGTTTGCAATTCGCTTATTTTTTACTGCAGCGATGCGAGAGAGATTTTTAACGGCATCCTGCTGGTCCTAAACCCAGGTAAAGGAGGAGGGTTGGGCGTGGGGCTAACAACCCCACTTCACAAAACACCAACCGTTACGAAAGCTCAAAATGTGCCTCGGAAAGCAGGACGGATGCCACGAAGACGAACAAGGCAAAAGAAAATGGACATGCACCTCGGGACGTGGAACATCAGAAGCCTATACCAGGCAGGAGTACTGGAACTGATGGAAGTATTCCATAGATACAAACTCTTAAAAAAAAACATCGATGGCAACCGGAAGCAGGGCAGACCACGACTAAAATGGCATGATAACATACAAAAAAACGCAAGAGAACTCATAGGCGTAAGGAACTGGAAAAGAGTGGCTGCGGATAGAAAAGGATGGAAAAGAATGCTAAACGAGACTAAGACAAGAGGAGGCTAAGGCTCACACAGGGCGGTGTGGCCACGGATGGATGGATGGATGTGAGAGAGAATGAGATGCATTTTCAATTGTTACAACTGATGTAATATGGGTGTATTATTTTAGTCCCTAGTCAAAACGGACAAGTGTGCAGTGGTGTCACACCACATCTTCAAAGCCAAAGAAAGCAGAAACTGTGTTATCAACTCCTAAAGTAACTACACGATTTTTTTGAAATTCTCAAAGGGTGTTCTACGTTAATTTCCTTAGAGAACGTCGTACCATTAATGAAGACTATCAATCGAACTTTTGCGCGAAAAAGTTACGTAGGCAATTAGGAATAAACGGAAGAGACGACAAAGTTCTGTTTGCTTTCACCAAGACAATGCTCGCCCTCATACCGTTGCAAGAACAAGTGAAACCATAAACAAACTTCAGTCGGACCGTCTTCCGCATGCAGCAGAATACAGTTCTGGTCTTGTTCCCTCTGATTTTGTTGGTTAACTAAAATAATGTTTAGCGGGAGAAAGATTTCTGTCAAATAGCGACGTTACCGAAGCTCTTCAAGGGTGGATACGCATGCAACTCAAAGACCTCCTCCAGGAAGGTATTAGAAAGCTTCCAGATCGGTGGTGCAAGTGCATTTCTAGGCAGGAGGATTACATTGAAAAGTAATAATTAGTTTTCATCGTTGTAATATTTCAATACCCTTTCCTATAAATAAATTTCTGTTTAAATTTGAACACTTCTCGTAGCAATAAGAATAATATTTCTTATTTTGAAGTGAATTTTATATTTCTAATTATTAAGATAATTAAATTTAGAATAATATAATTAAATATGAAAAGTTGGATTATAAAATACTAGAACTTGTTTCAAAGTTTTTGTTTGGGAAACGCTATACAGGGTATTCTGAAAGAAAAAGCTTAACTACAGGTTCCAGAAGTGAAATGGGACCGATTTAACCAAACGTACCTTAGTACAAAAGCGCTTCATTTTAAGAGGAAACAAAAAATTTTTAAGTTTGGGTATATTTTAGAAACAAAACGGCGGATTATACTGAAAATTAGGAAACATCCACTACAAGAGAAGCCAAACATTCTCCACGTATAGGCATATTGTAGAGGACGTCGTTGGCAGATTCTGTCATATACCTTTTATCACAACTTTTTATTATTAGTGACATTTTTGTTTTTATGGGTAAAGTTTATGATACAGAAGCCAGTTTTATATAAAAGGGGTGTACTTGTTTCATGTCAATAAAATGTACCATTTTCAAGTATAACGCACTCAAGCATTTTAGTGTACTTACTGCATGTAATACATTTTCTACGTATTATAAAGTTGCTATCAGTTTATCAGTTCGACAATTTTAAACCAGAGTATTGTTATTTTGCCAAGTTATTTATCGAATTTATTAAGTAATTGTTGTTGTGTTCACTATTTTTAATTTCTTTTTAATGTTGCTGTTTATTAACATTTATCATAGGAAGAAAGTCAGCTGACAGTGCTCTCTACAATGTGCAATATGCAATATGCGCAGATACGTTGGGAATATGCGACTTCTACTGATGTAGATGTGTATTTTTTCTTCTTTAAGGCGCCATAATTTCTTGAGAAAATATTTGTATACTAAGATACGAGGGCTGTTCTCTTTCCGCTTAGCCTACCTAGCAAGCTGTGATATTTTGAACAAGTTTTCCTTTACATGTTCACTTAGTTGTTTACAAGTTTAATTATAGTGAAAGTTGTCAAATATACTTGAAGGTTTTTAAAATACATAATTTTAAAGTAATCCTTTCCCCAAGAACTCATGTGATTGAATAAAGAAGATTATCGAGTTGTGATTTTTTGCAATTTCGCGCGTGGTTAAGCCGTAAAGAGTGTTTTGAGGAAATCAATCGAGTTCCTTAGCTACCGTAAAGCGGTGGTACAATGAAATTCAGCGTGGTCGGCTTTCCTTAAATGACAGCTTTCGAGCTCATACGCCAAAAACGGCGGTTACCGAAAAGAATACTGGTCTTGTACGAAACATGATTGAAGACGACCGGCATGTTACTGCCAGGAGTATTCAAGCAACTTTAAAGATTGGTGTGAAAGCAATTGACGCCATTTTACACAAACATTTGATAATACGTAAGCTTTGTGCCCGTTGGATTCCCCACAATTTGACTCTAGTTCAAAAAGAAAACAGTGTGGCGTGGTGCAGATCTACACTGGATCGCTTTGACAATGGATCGTCTCATTTCGTGTACAACATAATTACAGATGATGCAACGTGGGTTTGCTATTATGATCCCGAAAGATAAGAACAGCTGGCAGTTTAGATCTTTGAGAACGAATCGGCTCCAAAAAAAGTTGTTCGTGAAAAAAAAACCGAAACAAGAAGACGGTCGCCATATCTTTTGGAATTACTGGACAGGTTTCCACTGCAGCACTGGAGGATCGTCGTACTATTAAAGCTGAATGGTACATTACAGTTTGTTTGCCTCAAGTTCTCCAAAATGTTCGCGAAAAACGTCCAAAAGGAAGAATAATCTTGCATCAAGATAACGCTCGGGCTCACACTGCTGAATGACTTTGTATGCCCAAAACATTAAACTAATGGGTCATTCGCCGTATAGTCCAGACCTAGCACCTAATGGTTTCTTTTTATTTCCGCGTGTAGAGAATAGGTTACGGGGTTTACGTTTAACATCGGCCGAAGAAGCGGTTGACGCATTTATAAATGACATAAATAACTTAACGCAGGAAGATTGGAGAAAATGTTTTGAAGATTGGTTTTCACGCATGCAAAAATGCATTGACTGTGGATGGGAGGATTTTGAAAAATTATAAATAAATGTATTTTGTCAATACATATATTGTGTATTATTTTATTAGGCTCAGCAGAAAGAGAACAGCCCTCGTATGTTTGATTTATATGGTCCGATTTGGATGGAGAGAGAGCAGGACTAAACGAAGCGGTTGAAGTTTAGAAAACTAAGAGGAAGAGGAAGAAGAAAAAGAGAATCTGAAATCCTCGTAAGGATTAATTTTTTTTATACCACCAAAGTCGAAATAAAATCGTCTGACAAATCCAATAATAATATACAAGATGTCCCAATTAAAATAAAACGGTTGCCATCATTTCTAGCAAAACCCAAAGCGTGTATATAGCTTTTCCTGTTCTTCAACGTTAGCTATATTTAAATCACCCAAAATTTCACTTTATCAATTAATTAATAAAAAGGAAATTTCGGTGCCATTGATGACACTCAGTATTTTATTCTCTTGGTTTTCACGCGTCATAGTATCTTCAGCCTACGTAATTTTAAAATAATGTGGAATATGATTTGTAACATACAAGTTGCTTCTAAATCGTTCATAAGTGACGATCTCCTACTTGGCGTAGCACTGAGAGCGACTGAATACCAATATATTGCGATTCTAGAGTTTTTAACGTTATTGCTGTATATTAAATAATTAAAACACTGAAGAAAACTTTAAATATAAGAAGATCCATTAAGGACATTATTTTAAAAGATTCTCTTCGGAATTCTCAATTCAGTAAACATTGTTTAAAATTAAATTTAAAAAAACGTTTAACTTGAATCATTCATTCCAAAATTTTATCGAGAAGAAAGTATCCAAACACATTATAAGTAATAACGCAATAACAAGATTTTTATGACTTTTCCATGATGGTATTATTGATATTGCTCTACTGGGACAAGCAATCAATAGTATTTTTCAGTTGTACGTACTGTAATTAATTTTCTACATATAGCCTTGAAAGTATTATTTCAATGATGTCTTAGTTGTAATTGTGCAGTCAATTATTTATAGAGTCTGAACTAAGGAAAACTATGATGAAATAATTCAATGTTATTTAGAAAAAACGTGTTGCAGTTTCTTTGAAAAACTTGTCGTTTAACTGTTGTTAATTAGCTTTTCTACGTTTTCCTACGAAAGTGAACGAGCTGTTAACAGACATTTTGTTATCCAATCCTCAAGTACGGCATCATCCGGTCAAAACTGACATTTGCATGATTAATGGACCTAATGAAATCTAACGTGCGAATGCTATACATCACGATCAAAACAGAGACCTGGTGCCAAAGCAATTTTTAAAATTGAAAGGAAGTTCTGCTCGGTTACAAATAGCGTCATTTACATAATTTAGATAACAAACGCTCGTGAATCTTTGCGTCATGTTCCTTTTTAGAGCCTACGAAAATTTTCGCGTTGTCCTACACGCGGGCGGCTAAAGCAGGGAGCGCTCGAATGTTTAATTATTTTAAGGAATCGAAGATATTTCTAATTTTAATTTAAAATAAGATTTTACAACTTTTAAATTATTAAACTATAATAAAACTAAACGAATGCTCGTGCAATTTGCATAACTGTGTTAGCTATCCCTCTGATATGTACCAATATTGCTAATGGGTTTAATGCTAGACTTCATAATTAGATCAATCATCAGGGCTAAAATTTAGTTAGGTACACGGTACTGTACTATGCCATTAATCAATAGTAATTCACTCATCAAGTCTATAAAACTTTTAGAACCGTGTTATTTTCATTCGAATCAATATTATCGCTCTTCAGGGCAAATAAATTAAAATTTCTCAGTTTATAAATGAAAAACACTTAAATTCGAACTTGTATGTTTGATATCATTGAGTAAGCTTCTCACCGAAAATTAGTTCTTGTTTTGCTCAATATCGATTGTTAAGAGGTATACTGGCTGCTCGGAGGAGCCCTCCCAAAATAGTTTTTTGAACATATAGCGTGGGCCAAAGTGGACCGCAAGCTAATATACATATTATTTACATTATGGCAACCAAAATCACTATTTCTTTAATTTAATTAAATTGATCAATTATGAAAATACCAAGTCGAGCTTTCAGTTTAGTTAAATTTTAAGTCAGATGTTTTCAAATGTCAGGAAATAGATTTGCTACTTGTTTTTGGCAACTCGCAATTTGTATTATATTAGGCTTCATACAACCAGAAGATCACCGCCCGAAAAATTATTCACCCGCCTTGAAACTTGTTTAAGAAACAAAGGTAAATGTGTTAATTCCAGAAACTGTAGGCCCAGAACGATCACGAACATGGAGAATATACTCGCAGTATTTGAAGGCAGTGAATAAGAGTATAAATTTGGATATCAGTACAACTTCAGTTAGAAAAATTCTGAAAGCAAATGTATTTCATTCCGACTACGTTACTTTGGTGTACGAACTTCACGAAAATAACTTTCAGAGAAGATTGCCATTTTGTAATTTCTTGCAGAATCAACTTCTTTTGGATTCATCTCTTTTAAATTGTGTATTATTGATGCAAAATACTCAAACAATAGTAAAGTGAATAGGTATAACTCCTTGCACTACCGTGCACAAGAGATCTACGCTAGATACGTCTCCATTTACTCATTTGGTGTGTCAACGTAGGTTCCTGATCATATTATTGGACCACACTTATTCCATAAAAATATAACAAGATAAGATTACTTATTACAATACAATTAGATTGTTAGGAGTTACGAAAATAATGTGTTTTGAGGCCACCAAGAAGTTGATATCAGTCTACTAGACTTTTTTCTTCAGCGTTAAATTAAAGTGCATACTAAACTTCGGTGGTAAATAAGTATGATTTACAAAATAGAATAATCGAGATGTGTACATCAATTACACCTGAGACGCTTGCTAGAGTCCGAAGAGCATTTATAAAATGAATTAGAAAATGCGGGAAAGTCCATGGAAGCAATTTTTAACATTTACTGAATTAAATAAAACTTTGCTATTTATTTTTTTTTGTTTTTCTTCTGTTTGCTTTTACTATAATGCGGTTGCACCAGTGGGCAAAACCGTTGATAAAGTATCTATGAACAATTTCTAAACTATAAAATATTCAGTAATCTCAACAGCTATGGTACGTATATTTTAAGTTACGTCATCCACTTTTAAGGGGTCCAAATTGGATGGCCCACCCTGTATCTAGTAAAACCCTCGAGCCATTTTATTCAAATGCACACTAGAACTAACCAAATGAATTTACATGAACGTACCCCAAACATCGCTACAAGAACCCAGTTATGGGTAATATTTTTTAGAAATTCTACAGCAATTTTCTTTCCAAAACTTACAACCTTCTTATAGCAGAATTGTATTAAACATTATGTGACTTCATAAGGAAGCTTTAACCAGCTGGTATAAAATTTTGTAGTCTAGCTAACGAAGTAAATTTAGATGTATGTGAAAGAGCAATTTAATAAAAGCCGCTAGATTACGCCAGTTACGAGGAGTTGACTGTTTTTTTAAAGATGTTGTAACGGTTAAAGGTTCGCCTGTATTTAGGCAACCCAGGTTTAAATGCAAGGTGAGGATAGATAACGCGTTTTTGGAAAAGCGAAGACAGACACGCGAGGAGACGGGCCGAGGAAGTCGAAAGAGACTGGTCGAAAGAGACTGGTCGAAAGCGTACGCGCGGCTTTGCGAAAATATTAAATTTGTGTTTTAAAGATAATAATTATCGATTAATCAATTAATACAATATTAAAAAGCAACGAAGTGCAACAGAAAGGAAGTGTTGTGTGCCTAAAGAGATCCCAGCAGTCCACCTGTCAATCTGCATGAGATTAGCGAATCATCGTGCACCAAGTCTTATCGGCAAGTACTTTCTTGTTTACTCTTTTCGTGATCTGTCCGAGCGCATAAAATTTATGCATACTGTAATAAAGAAACTTGCATTTAAACAGATAACTCTTGGTATAATATCTGGGATTAAGTACTTTAAAATAGAAATTGTTCTAGCTTGTCTTTGCTTGACCCTTTTCCTCGTCGAGGTCCTCTCGGCTGGCGCCCAAGAAAAAAAACCTATAAAACCCACGCCCTTGCATCCGACTAATACAGCTGTCGCGTTTGTGCAAATTTCAGTAAATTTAACGTCACAATGTTAATAATCAAAACGTTTGTTAATCGGACGTGGAATTTAAATCTATTAAATAAATTCGCTTGTGTTTCTTTCGTTCCTGCATAATTTTAGATATATTTTAACTTTCATTATGGAGTTATGTGTCTTAAAGCCAGAGTACATTTAATAAACTAAAACAATAAATAAAGTCGAATTTAAAATGTCTTCAAAAGACTTGATTGCAGACTTACAGCGCCTTTTGAATGTGTATAAGCGTGCTGAGACACATGAAGTCGTACAAATCTGCAGCGAATAACTTCCAGGGTCGTCTCCCAATGAACTTCTTTAATTCTTTTGATATGCTGAATCCACAATGAGAATTTAACTCTCTATTACAGCTAGCAAAAATGATAAAAGTTTGAAGGAAAGGCCGAGTGGCGGAGTCTTGAGGAGGGTCAGCGGAGGTAGTCTACGTGGGGCAGTGTTGGTAGCTAGGCGTAAGCTTGCATATTTTTGACGTAATAACTATAATAATATATAATAGCGTTTGCGAACCTACTAACTGATTGCGATGCTAGTATTCTCCAAGCTGAGGCGAGGTGCGAATTTAGTGTTACCATTTATGCGATTATATATAAAAATAGGCAAGATGGTAATATCTCCTCATATAAGCAGTGGCGTCCCTGGCAAGGTTAAGGTTTATATCCCGTGAAGCGTCACATGTGTTTGCCTAAATGGTTACGTATTATCTACTTGATATTATATGTGGTTTACAAGCATTGGGTCCTATTATGGTTGTTATACAAGATTAGTGTGTCTAAGTAGTTGTTGAAGACAGTAGCGTAGTGAATATGGATAGTTATATGAGTAAGTAATGTGTGTGGCATGATTAATCATTATTTATCTAGCAATCATTCGGGACGTAGTCAGCTGCTGGCAGGGGTTGCATCGAAAATGCGCTTACATCGAATTATTATTATTGTCCCCTCCGCATGTGGGGCTGAACTCCCCTCCCCCCGCGAATCCTGTGAATAATAGAGAGACTGGCTGGACTTAGCCCTAGCCTGGAGTATTGGTGCACCAGAAGATACGTATAATTGTCGTAATTACTCTACAATTACGAATGACTGTATGCATCCATATCCAGTTCGAGTTCCAATCCAGGGGCAGGGGGCTGGAGGACCCCCGGTGAATACAACTACCCAACATTTATTGACAGATAAGTAAGTCTGTGCTTTATTGCATGTTGCATGTCACCTGTCTGTCGCAGCCAGTAGGTTCTGGTCGCGTCCGCTGTCTGTTTATCCAGGAACTCCATGACTGAAATGCAGAAGCGCTGCAACCGTATTTAAATGACAAATTCAGTAGTTTTATTCGCCCCCCGTAAGGTCGACCCTAATAAAAGAATCTAAACTTTCAAAGCAACTCCATTGGTCATAAATAATTTAAATGTCTCGAAAACCGTACAAAGCATACAAAAAGTTTATAAAAGAGCAATTAAAAAAATGTTGAGTAACAAAGTACTGTAAATAACTAAGGCATATTACTAGAGTTACCTACATAAACCTGTATGTATACAGGAAAGTTTATCTACCTACTGACAAAGCAGTTGTAGTGGAAGGTTGTTTTGCAAAGTACTGGAAGAGATTAAAGGGCGGCCATCTAGTTTCAGAATTCGTTACGTTCCTCGAAATTGAATAATCCACGATTCGTTCGATTTTCCAGTATCGAAGAAACGTAATATACGTATAACATATTTTCTGTTGTTAGTAACGACTGTAGTGTCAAAGTCGTGTTCAACGTATCGTCAGAATTAATCAGGTGGGTAATTGAAATTCAAAAGAACCATGGATTACTGAATTTAATGGAAACAAATTTTGAAATAATATGACCGCCATTTGAAGCTCTTGCTGTATTTGGACTGTCTATCGTCAGTCAACGGCGTCATCTAGCGGATTTTTTTAAACTACCCTTTGACATATGCATGTACATGTAAATCTATTATTCTGCATCGACCATTCTCCATCGAGATATACTTCCTAGTAAATCGTCTTTGGAGTAGCAGTGTTAAACTTCTCGTGATTCGGAGTCCACGTTAAGCTGTAGGTCCTCTATATTTGTAGTACTTTAAAATGCGCAACACATGCATAATTAGGAGAGAAGATCGCTACGTCTCTTAAGAGATAAAGCACTTAAAGATTTCTATCAAATTGGTCAAGGGTTTTTCTAAATATTTGCACAAACATATTTTTAGGGAGCTCTTAAAAATCTGTACTTATTAAACCACCAATTTACGTGTACTCTAATTTTAGGTGAGAAACTTATCTACGAAGTTTTACCGAACGTTTTGTAAGACACTCTTTGGCAATACTCATTCAGAAATTAAATTTAAGAAGTTTTTGGAAACAAAGAATGTTAATTTCAAAAATTACAACAATTAGATATTTTTAAATACAGGGCCGCCCCGTGAGTAAGAGGGGCCTTTGTTTAAAGTTATATTTTAGCAAAACAGTTAGTAAAACAGTTTTTAAATTAAAAAAAAATCATTTTAAGACCTTTTTTGTTTATTTATTATATTATACTCGTATACGTATACTATACGTATGCCTTTACAAATTAGTTTGTCTCAACTGTTATTGATTGCAGTCATTAAAACGTTAATTTACTTAGTTTAGAGTCATTTTTAAAATAACCACTAAACCTAATTCGGAGAGTATCAGTATTATATGAAATAATGACAACGCGCAACGAAGAGCTGAAAACCTGGTTACAATTCCCATGCGGCGCAATTTTTATTTTTTATATATTTATAAATTTAGTTTTTTGATTATATTAAGCGTATTAACAATTTTTTTACCTAATAATGTTTGTTTAGTAAATATAATTTTATATTAGTATTTGCCAATAGTTCGTTAAACAGTAATAACAGTTAGCACTTTAGGTATTAATAAATAAAATAAAAACGAAAAAATTTTAATTTAAAAAACAAGTAAAATTGTCCTGGTTCATGAATTGAAGCTGTGCATCATCGGTCCAATTAGCCTCTTTGTTATGCAATTACATTAGTACATATAATAGTGGTTTACAGCGAATCGAGCTCTTTAATTACTTTAAAAATAATTTAGAACAAATTAATTAACGCCCTAATGACTGCAATTGATAACATTTGGGGCAGTTTTAATTTTTGTTAAAATAAAAATTTGTAAAATATTTTTATAAGCTATTTCTAAAAATTATTTTGTTGGAACAGCCAAAAAATATTTTTGATGCCTGCACATCTGCTTATTATAAATTTGTTAAACAATAATATTTCTAACATTTTAAATAATCAGATATTAAGTTTTAACAGACTCACCATAAATTATATATCATTTATTACGTATTTATAATCGTAGCCGCCACAAAATCCTTAATTATATCTTTTATATCTAGAGTATCTATAATATTGTTTTCTGTTGATATTATTGAAAATCGGCAAGACATTCTCGGACATATCTGATAGCAAATAATTTTTTATTAATTTAACTTTCGAAAAGCTTCCTAGTTATAGTTGTTGCGTTTCCTGTTCTATGTTGTAAAGTTTTAATTCATGAGTAAGAACATTGCATAAAAATGTACCTTCTTAATCGGGCGCCCTTCTTAATCAGGCGTTTTTGTGCGGGGCACAACCTGCACTGTTCAAATTTAGTTTACAGTAATTTACATTTTAATTCTACAAAAATACAAATCATACACTTTATTTCTGTCTCGCCAAAACTACACTTTTCTATCTTTAACAGCTGCATCCATAAAAACTCATTCATCTTAAACTTTCAAGTTCAACAACATTTCATCGTTTCTTTTCAATCACTTTATGCAAATAAAAACGACAAAACTTTCAGAGATCAAATACTTATGAGAAATGCGATTAGCTATCATCGTGCGACTAAAAGCACTGCGTTTTTCCCGAAATAAAAGACGTATAAAAGAAACAACGATTTATCCTAAAATATACAACCACACCAAAAATACCGCCAGGGGAAAGGATTCTTGTGTTTTTCTTTCTGTGCAGTGATTTTGTTAAAATAATTCTTACTATGTTTATTATTACAGAAGCTTAAAAAATAAACTCTACCCACAGTCTTGTATATGATTTGTATTTAAAATCTGCCAGATCTAGAAAGACTTGAGAATTTTATTTCCGGATTCTGCGCGTGAAAATGGAACTCTGTCTGCATAAATCAGGCAAGTTTATCCGCGAAAGAAATAGAAATAGATCTTTAAAGGACTTTCCGAGCAAAGACGTAACAGTTTGGCCATAAAAGAAAACAGTTAGCACGAGAAAGGAGGAAGTAAATTACAGCCCGTTCCGTATCTCGCCTAATTGAAGAGATGAGTTTTAGTTTCATCCTGTTAATCTATTAAAGATTATCAATGTAGATTATAACATCAACGAAGGGTTTCAAAAATCAAATCCTAATTTTTACAAAAAGCATACTAAATAAATCAAACCTTCTATAACTTTCAATTTCTGTCCTAAAGATAAAATTGAACGTAAACATAATGCACAATACTTCCCCAAAATATGAACGAAGTATGTGGATGACATTTTTGCCGTTTCTGATACTACTAAAAACAACCTCGGTGATGTCGTTAATTAATTAAATTCCAAATTTCAGTAAAAAACTTCACGTATGAATAATTAGAATTAAAAGGATTAAAATTCGACATTTACAAGAAAGAAACCAATGTAAACAAATCTATTACCAATGACTGAAATCATTGGTTTTAACATATACTGCTCAAAATGAATTAGGGATCACTATTATATTTGAAGCTATTTTTCACTTTTATATTTTTTGCCAATTTTGGTGGCAGTTACCGCTGACCTTTGACTTTCTATTTTTTATTTTAATGACATAATATTTACAAATTTGACACTGCGGTGTGAAATTGTTATCTTACTAAACATCAGTTTTGCAATTACCACCTACGTGATATTTTATTTAAGGATTTAGAACAGGTTTAAGAGTTCTTATATTTTTAACATGGATCATCAAGGAAGAGGTATTAGAAGACGTTTGACTACAATAGAATCGTCGACTGTGATTGTCAGGATAAGGGATGGAGTTCCTCAACGGCAAGTTGCTGAAGAGCTAAATGTAAGTCAATCAGTAGTTTCATGAACTTGGAAGCGCTTTCTTGAAACTGGAGATGTTAAAAAAAGGCTTTATGGACCTCGAGCACGCAAAACCAATAACAGGGAGGACAGGATTTTGGTCCACAATGCTATTCGAAATCCACGTTTAACTGCTAGAGACCACTCAAACTTACTGTTTAGGCAGATTCAGCGTCGAATATCTACTCAAACAATTCGAAACCGTCTGAGAGAAAATGGTATAAGGTCCAGAAGGTCTGCTCAAGTACCTCTCCTTAATCCCGAACACCGTAGATGTCGAAATAATTTTGCAAGACAGCACGAAAATCGGGCCGCGGAAGAATGGACAAATGTGTTATTCTCAGACGAGTCGCGGATTCGTTTAAGTAGCTGTGATGGTCGTGTAAGAGTGTTCAGCAGACAAGGTCAGAGATTTGCAGACAATATGGTGCAAGAAAGCATACATTTTGGAGGAGGTTCCATAATGGTGTGGGGAGGAATTTCCATGAACGGTCGCACTGTGAGCTTGTTATTTTAGAAGGAGGTTCCCTAACAGCTCAGCGGTACATCGATGATATTCTAGAGCCTCACGTTATACCATATGCTGAAAATTATGGCGAAGGGTTCATTTATCAACAAGATAATGCCCGCCCCCATTCTGGAAGAATTGTTCAAGAGTACTTGAATGCACACAATATTCAGGTTATGGACTGGCCGGCGAACAGTCCGGACCTGAACCCTATAGAGCATGCTTGGGATGAATTAAAAAGACGGATTCGAGCAGAAGAAGCTCCTCAAAACATAAATGATCTAAGAAACCGTATTCTGCCGGAATGGGAGCAAATACCACAAGAACGTTTTCGAAATTTAATCAACGGTATGAGTAACAGATGTCGAAGTGTCCTATTTGCGAGAGGAGGTCATACCCGTTACTAGCTTTAACTTTAAAAAGGTTTCCTGAGTGTTTTCTTTATTTGTTGTGATTTCTTGTTTAGTACGTTTTTCGTTAATTTAATTTAAGAACTGTGTTAATCGTTTTATAATTATATTTATATGCTTAATAAATAGTTCAATAGTCCGTTGATAACCACTGAAAGTTTCAGTCCAATATAAGCAGCCTGTGAAAAAATAGTTTAAAATATAATAGTGATCCCTAATTCATTTTGAGCAGTATATATAATATAAATTTCTTTTATTGAGCGAAGCTCCTTTGAAACAATATTAAATATATAAACCAATAGAATTATAATGTGTGTCGGTAGTATGGCAGAGCACTGCGGACGCCGGTCAAACGGTATTCGTAGTGCAGAACAATCTACGCTGGTTAGTACTTGGATGAGTGGATCAATATCGTTGATACCCAACCAGTCGTGCTTCTGAGAGCACGTAAAACCGTCGGTCCCGGTTGTCATACGAACATCGTTGTCAATCGTAAACCGTGTAGTGACCCTTGTGTACGTTGTTCGAAGGGATAGGTTAGCCTTCAGTCTGGCATGTGCGTAGAAAGGGTTCACAGAACCTAATTGTAGGTAATTAACAGGGCATTTGCCTATGGGATTCTGGATCATTTGCTCGCCACCACTTGCTCGCCACCGATTGCTCAACAGTCAAATTGTTCTCTGTAGAAAGTATACCCGCACCAACGCAGAAAAAGTAGTTTATATTTGCCATGTGACCATAGGTATAGGGAGAGTGTTTTTTAGATTTTGGTATTTTAAGGGAATATTCGTTTCTTGAAGTGGTCGGAGTGGATAACTGTTTATTAAAATATTAGAAAACTTCTGTTTTATATCAATAAAACAATTTTAACGATATTCTGATAAGTTATTACTTAAAAATAATTTAAAAATATATGCAACGTCAAAATCAGACACACACCTAGTTATTTTATTACTAACAAAAAAATATTACCTATACGAATTCAGTTACAAGAACAGGCAATCCTGCTTTGTCTATCAACATTCCTTATAGCATATACAAAATGCCTACTAACAGTATTTTATCTTAAGAATTTCTTGCCGAACATCTGTCAGGCGAGCAAATAGCTGTCGATCGTAGACACCAGCAAGCAAACGGCAGGCAAGCAAACAATGACGAGCAAATGGTGGCGAGCAAACGGTGGCGAGCAAACGGTGTAGAGCTAGTGGGTGGACACCTGCCTATAAACAGAAAAAGAAGAGAATTGTTAACATACTTCATATTTGTTTGCTCAATTTATCAGATAATGCAGTACATAAGTAACATTTAGTACCTAAACTTCTGTAATTATACTAAAGCGACCATTCTGGTCTAGTGTTAGAATAAGTCAAAAAAAAACTGAATTAAATCAAGTACCAGTTGGTACAGCCCTAATACATAAATCTAATTGAAGGTTAAATGCTGCTAAGTGCTATGCTACGATTAGTTGTTTTAGAAAGTGATATTACAAAACTCCTTTTCTAAATTGGCTTAAATAAGCATCAGACCAGTACACGAAACCACTTGACAATACTTATAATTGTGAACTACAATATCTGTAGAATAGATGTCGCGCTGCTTTACTTTAAATTACAAAACATAATTGTATTGAGTATTTCTCATATTACGAATTCTTTAAGAATTCCCTATCAACATAAATCAGGACGTATGAGATCAGGAGAAGTAGAAACGTAAAAATAGAAATGGCTTCCTGAAAATATTAGTGCATCAGAATTAGAGTTTCTCTAGGAGTATTTATCGGTGCCCCGTCTTGCTGAAGACTTGCTTGACTGTTGCCGTCACAGCAAAAAATATTAAACTGTAACAGAGACCCTCGGACGACTGCTGTTTAGGAATCATTGTTTTATGCCATATTCTTGAATCCATAACGCTCATTCATTTTTTTTAAATCTTTTGTGGTCTAAAAACATTCTTTTTCTAGGTAGAATTCTTTTCTATGGTTAGTTAGTTGTTTTAGTGATGGTATTGCAAGATAATGTTTACCAAGTGCAAAACCAAGCCGAGATAGTTTTCCAACGCTAGTTTTTTATAAACTCATTAAAGCCCAATTGCCACATAATGGGTTTATTGTTAAAACAACTACTAATTTGTTGCTATACATCGAATGAATCATTGGTTTGCAATATGTTTACCCGATTGGCATTTGAAAGCAGTCGACACGTGCTTGATAACTTTCTAGTAAACAACAGTATTTTGTCCCCGGGTTGATTGTTTCTGGTGGTAAAGCTTTCAAATGAATAATTTGGTGGTTAGAAGTTGAAGCGACGTGTTTAACCTTCACCTTTTAATTGAATTCGTGCAACTACAAACATGGACCGGCCCAGGGTTGTAGGTTAAACAATAATTACGTATTTGGTCGTTAAAAATAAGCCCTCGTTATTAAAATGGAAATGGTATGCCGCGTGACATTCATTAAAGCAAGTTAACGAAGTAATTAAATCCAAGTTCTTTATCGGCAAAACAGACAAATTAAAATAATGATCAAAATCTGAATAGCAGAAACGTACTTTTAATGTTAAAACAAAGATGGCAAATTGATTTAATACCTTCTGGAATGTATTAATTTAGAGACTCGGCGAACGCGACCCGCTTGCTACTTTGAGATAAAATAGGCGCTGGCAGCTTAAAAACGAATTGCAGAGGAATATATAGCACCAGCCTCTGAGTTTTCTCCTTGCGCTTCTTTATCATTCCGGCCAAATCTTCCTAGGCGAACTTCGTGAAGTATGTGATGTGAGAATTCATCTTTTAACACGATAGTGGAATAATGCTGCGAATCTAGTGATTCTTTTTAGATTGCTCACATGATCTGATTTATAACAGTTTCAAAGTGTTAAGATCGACAGGAACCTGCTCTTGAACTGTATGCAGTTTCCTTTCTTTACAGTTTTCGGTTCTTTTGTACAAACTATTATAATTAGCTCAAAACTGAGGCCGATTACAGATATAATAAGTTAATTCGCTTCTTCTACAGTTTCTAAATATTCCGCTTAGTTTACTTTAGAAGCTCTATTTGATACTTTAACTACACTTCTTTTCTTTTATTCAAAATTTGGTAGGAACAACAGAGATTGTTATTCAATTTCACTCCAAATGTACGAGATTTGGCAGTTTAATTCACGGACTAGCACAATAAGAAGGAATACAAATTAAGTAACAAAACAAATGTTTAATGTTTATTCAAAGTAATCTCGATTTACTTATCTTATTGCAACGTTCTAGAATTTTATAAATAGTATGCAAAGGCGTCCGTTTGATCATATTTTTCTTACAGCATGAAATTGTTCTTCCTTCGAAATAGTTTTTACTTTAAGAAAGAGAAAAAAGTCAGCTAGTGCCAAGCAAGGTGAATAGGGATAATTGATCTTAACAACGGCGTGTTTCATGAGAAATATCTTCACATTCAGTGCAGAACCGACAGGTGCATTGGCATTTGCGATCGCGCTCGATAAAAGCTCTATAATAATCTGTTCACCACATCAGCGCAGAATGCACTACTAACTATTACTGCTTCAGTTTGGATTACAGTTTGTGTATCGAAAGAAGTGTTTTAATTATGATTTTTGTCAATATTGTTACGCCTATGGGCTGTAACTGGTAAAGAGTGCCTTGCCCTTATCGCCGGGATCACCAGAGAAACAACTACCCTTATATAAAATGATTGGATTTATTAATTAGTACGTACTACAAGACTATGACCACTTATTCTAAAACATTATACTAAACTACTTACAATAATACAGATAGGTACAGCGCCATTGCTAGGTTTGTTATTGGGACCACTCTCTTCTATCAAACACCCACCGACAACTGCCTACTCTTCACTATCTACTATTCCCTCATTCAATCTTAAGTGTCCTTTTATAAATTCCCTTTTGCACCCATAAGCGATGACCTAGTTATTACTCAATTTTCTTTATCAAGCGTATTACGTATTCCACATTGCCTAATTTAATATTCTAATGTACTTTGAATTTGCTGAGTAAAATGACGTCACCACTTGCAACATAAATGTGTATGCAAGTAATTGAAATCATATTACAACAGCAATAATAATTTAATTTAGAATTTTGGATATTGGGTTCGTAACATTATTCCCCATGTTGGCAAACCTCGTCCCGACGTTTAATAGGCTTGAGCCGGTTACAATTAAAACCTAAAGTAAACACATTAAAAAGCAGGTAACTACATTTTACAGTTCAATACCACACAAAATAACTTCATAATGTCCATTCATGTTCAAAATTATGATTCACTATTCACAAATTGTTTTCTGTCTTAAACTCACTTTAATGGTCCTTGAATCACTTCCATCTGTATGTTTCACGCGGTAACGCACTACACACTTAAATTTGCAAAATCGACAAATACACTATTACACGTTCGCTAAAAGTCGCAAGTCGTCGGTTTTCGAAGTCTTTGTTAATCATGGTTGTAAATATTCGCCGAGGATATTTCTGCCGTTGATGCTGCATGATGATCCATTTCAACTTTTACACAAGCAGTAAGTACTTGTTTAGCTTTGCTGATTGCGCACAATCCATGTTTTGTACTTGAGATGCTGTTTTCTAAACCTTCTGGGTCTTGGTATTTATTTTCCAATCTACTGCTCTGCTTAAGCTCGGGCATTTCGTCTTAGGATCGTATTGCAACAGCCATTACTTATCACCAAAAACAAAACAGTTAAATAAAATTGCATTGTCGGGACAAGCTAAAAACCAGTCTGCGCACGATTTAACTTGTCATTATTTTTTTCATTCGTAAGACTATGCGGGAGGACACAATTACATGAAACCTTGCGACCAAACCTGTATTTCGAGGGATGGACAGACGTTCGATTCTAGCATCATTTTCAGCATCCTCATGTCCATCTTTAAAACATTTAAAAGATCCAAATTTATTTATTTCACTATTTAAGGCTTTATCAACGTACACAAAATTTATTATTCAATTGTTGCTCCATGTGAACTGACAAATACGCGATGTAACGTCCTGCGCAGAAACGTGACTGCAGTACTGCTCCACAAATCCGGAAATCAGATAAATATTATGGTCATCAGTATATTTTGTTAAAAGTATTCGTAGGATTGGGATCTAAGGATTACTGTAGGAGAAGCTGCGGAATTACAAGACAGGACAGAGTGCGAAACACAGTTATAAGAGAAACATGGGAATAGACACAGACATTATGGATACCGTAGAAGCAAAACGACTGAGATGGTATGGCCATGTGCGAAGAATGCCAGCAGAAAGACGGCCAAGTAAATTATGGATATGGCGTCCACCGAATGGAAGAAAGAGACGCCAACCTAGGAGGATGTGGAAAGATGAAGTTAGGGAAGCCATGGAGAGCAGAGGCCTGCGAGAAGAAGATTAGAGAAATAGGAAATTATGGCGTCTAGGATGCGAGAAGCGGCGACAGCCGCAGTACAACTCGCCTTATATATATATATATATATATATAAAAGTATTCCTCCTCTCAAGTCTTCTTTCTTCGTGTTAAAATTCTTTCTAGTTATCTATGAGGGTGTCTTTTTATGTTAATTTCATGTTTAGTAAATCAATTTTTATATAATAATTTTCAGTCTTCCGTTTCCTTAGTTTGCCTTGTTCGCATGGTTCAATGGTTTTCCTTGTCTCATGGTCTTCTCATTTCTCATTTGTTTTACGTGCTTTTATCTTTTACTCTTCAACTCTTTCTCCTGTATATATTCACCTCACTCATTTTGTTTCCTTGCTACTATGCAATATGGTGCTTCTATCCAGTCCATTTTCAAACTTTAACTAGGGCTTACAATTAAAATTATTCGAATGAAGTTATTCCAAAGATCTCTCTTGCGAATACTGTATGGATGTTTGAACCAACTTTTTCACCGCCATTCTTGTTGGATTAATTATATGCTTCTGCTTTTTGTTGCTTTGGAAGACGTATCCATGATACTTACATATTTTCGGTTGTTCCGGCTCACCCCTGACCGAGTTTTTATTTTTCTTCCTTGGCTCTTTTCCAATTTTAGTGTCTCGCGTGTATCTTTATAATTACTTTGTCATATATGTTATTTAATAACTTCCTTTAATCAATTCTTCTGTTAAATTCCATATCTTTTCTAGTTCGATTACGACTTCTCTGGAGCCGAAGGGAATATAGTGTTAAGCTTAATGGGCATCCTTTTATAATTCCTATTTCTGGTGACAACCTAATCCCCAGTTTTTCGTTTACCGTTACTTCATACATTTCTGTTTACCCGATCATAGACAGTTGCTATGTCTGTAAAGATTATATATAACTGACTGCCTTGCCTCCTCTTTGGAAGTCTGTTTGAGTAGATGAAAGTATTCCTTTTCTTCTTTTTATTTTTTTAACAGAACCATAGCATACAGTTTGCACATTATATCGAACATTTACCCCTGTGTAATTTGCTACCATTCCTTTCTCCAACGTTTTGGAAATCGTTTTCGTTCCGATTTTATGACCTACTTGAATGCTATAATTATTAAGCTTGTCTCTAATAAAAACGTCATATTCATGTTAGCCGCTGCGACTAGTAGGTATGCAAATTGCTAAGATAACATAGTCCAAAAACTTGTAATGATACCCTATGAAAACGATTTCTGCTTGCACAGCACATTCAATTTAGCGAAATTATTTCTGGATCGATGGTATACCGCACGGTAATCACAACTCATCCTTCGATTTATAACGCATTCAAGCTCAACCATAAAAATTACATTACCATCGAAAATAAATTTAACTATTTAACATCTGTTGAATCTTTGGGGTTTAAAATTTCTTTTTAACTCGATAATTAAACTACATCCAGTTACGATTCTTCAATGCTTTTCCACATATGCTTATTTTAAACCGTTTTAGGCCTTATAATATTCACATTTGCTTGGTTTGAACTGCTTTTCCAGTATATACCCATTCGAAAATCTGCTCTATTGATGCCATTCTCTGTTGGACTGAGCTAGATTCTCAAAATTATATTTCGCCTCCTTAGTTTTTATAAATAAAATTCTTCTCCTTGGTATCATTCTTAGACGTAAGGTAATTCCTATTTGTTGTACTTGAAGTTTCGAACGGGCGCTGTCGTACTCTTATAAATTTTAATTTTCTGGCTATGCATTGTAAAGTACACATAATCAGTTTATTACAACTATGACAGCTTTCCAACCGTGCTCGTATACTTTTCTGAATATTCTTAGTATTACTATTCCACTATTTTATTCGACGCTAAGTAATTAAAGTTAATCTCTAGTAATAGTTCTCCAGTTCCAGGTCACTAGGGCGTATGCTTAAGCAGTCGTACAAAATGTTACTTTGTTAAAGTTATTTGCCAACACGTTTCTTTGCATGCTTTTTATTGTGAAGGAATATATATATGAATGCATTAAAAGACGTTTCAAAATGGCGTTTTTAGTATTTATAAAATTTGAAGTTGTACTTTAGGTTGCTTCTTAGTCATCACTTCACAGAATTTGTAAAAGTACGCGTTCACCGCAATAGTATATAAAGCTTCCACCTAGTATGTGTTTCCTCAATATTTCTAAAACTTCCTAGGAACATTGGAGGATCGGTGTACAGACAAAATGTATATAATATTAGAGGATTTAAATATCGTATGCAAGCTTTATAAATTTTAATGTAATACTTAGTGATATATCAATTATATACCAAGCTTCTTTTTTATTATTTTTTTTTCATTCATTCATACTACCGTCCCCTCACCCTAACTGCTTTCGCATTACTTCAGGGGGGTGCGGGCGTCCCTTACATACTATCCATTCATGCCACATGCACCCTGAACTTAACTAAGTGAAATACCGCCGCCTCGGTCGGAGTTCGATCATGCGGCCGATCGGACAGCATTTCACTGTGACCTCGACTGACAGCGCGTATTCGCACTGCCCCATCGCAATTCCTATTATATACCAACCTGTAAAATAATTTGTATTTGTGTATCTTAAAACTATTACAGACGTGTGTACAATCACTTACATTTCCGAGGTAACCCATAGAGAATATGTTATTCTAATTATGCTACATCTACCATAGAACATGAGTTTTCAATATAATGCTAGCGTATGGTTTCTAGTCACAGCAGGAAATATCCAGAGGCTGCAAAAATGGCAGAATTCAGCAGTTAAATTGAACAAACTACCGCGTCTTCAACATTAGAAACCTTACAATGATATACTAGTAAAAACAACGAATTTCTGTTGATGCAATATTTTTGATTTTGAAATAAATAATAATAAATTATATGGTTATTTAAATATTTTTTTGAATGTAACAAGGAGGAGCATAACTTCGTATGTAAATCATTTCAGATTACCAGCAACAGCAAAAGCCTGCTCACAGAGAAATTTGAATTTTAAAGGATAAAAAGTTTATCATAAAATGCCAATTTAAGCCAAAACAAGAGTTAAATTTATCGACAGTTGAAGAAGTTATATGCTAAATACTATTTATCTATCTGATAATTAATATAATAGGTCTATGTAAATATCTCAATTAATTAATAATCCAAGTTATTTACCTACTTACTTTTCGTCCCAAATTAATTGAAGCCTCACATTAGCTATAAACTGTTTTTTTATTATCTATCAGACCAATTTCTTAGCAAGCGGTCGGGGAAAATTTAATAACTTTCAATGAACAACAACTTAGAAAAGTGTAACAGTTCTTCTTAGAGTGCTTTGTCCCTGCGATCTTCTCTGCTATGCCTGTCTTGCGCGTTTCAAACTACAACAGACATAGACGAACTAAAGCTTAACGTAGGCTCCGAACTACGGGAAGTGCAAACACTTCTACTCCAGAGAAAATTTACTAGGTAAAATACCTCGCTGGTTTGCCATTGCCTTGCGAGGGAGAACGGCCGTTAAAAATCCAAAATCCAGTACTGGAAACTGAACACCAGACCTTCAGCGTAGTGTAATGACTTCTAGCGTAGCATACTAAAGGCAATATTAACATACTCTTTTGGTAATTTTTTATCTTCCGTTTAAATTAACAGCCAAAAAATTGTTCTTTAGCAAAATTAGTTTCTTGATTATCCCGTACGGGTATTGATGTTTTGTTTCGCTGAATGATATTCTTCAGAAATCTGGAATGTTGCTTTAACGATACAAATAGAAGTAATTTTATGAAGAAAAGTTGCACCTCAGTAACTCCCCGATCATTAATTATGATTAATTCAACTTCAAAATTGCATTCGCTACATTTATTCTCCAATAGTATACGAATTATTAATGTAAGACACTCCAAACCATATTAAAAAAAGATAATGTGATGGCATTTCAAGTTATGAAATAATATACAGAGTGTTCTTTTTCACATACTCACGTTATCACGCTCTCACCGCAAGCAAATGACTTAGAGCCATACAGGGTGAGAGCTATTATAAAATACGTGATAACTCGAATGTTTAAAATAAAACATTCTATATTATTTCGCGTCTAGGCTATTTGCTCGCCACCACTTGCTCGCCATTACTTGCTCGCCACCGTTGGCTCGCCACTGATTGCTCGATTGCCGTTTGCTCCCTGGGAAAGATGCTCGCCAAGACACGTGCTCGCCATCCGTTTGCTCCACAGTCAACTTGCTCGAAATACTACGTGTGACTGCACCAACGAAAAAAATATCATCTATATTATGTTCCGCATTTTCGTTTGTAAAATAACTTCCAACATCTTTTACTTTATAATTAAAACCTTTACCTTCATTTTCAGGTACAATAAGTATAGGGAGAGTTTTTTTTTTGTAAGTCATGTGATATTTTAAAGATATATTCGTTTATGGAAGTATTTTAAGTGGATAAATGTTTATTAAAATTTGTGTACCTTCATATTCTGTTTCTATATCAATAAAACATTTTAATAGTGTTTCGACAAAAGGATTGTAAGAGACTTACCAACAGCATATATTAAATTCCTACAGTTAATATTTTATATTATATATAATATACTTGTCGAGCATCTGTCCGGCGAGCAATCGGCGTGGCGAGCAAATAGTTGTCAAGTAGAGAAACCCGCGAACAAACAATGGTGAGCCAAAGGTGGCGAGCAAGTGGGCGAACATCCAAGTACATAATATAGGAATTTGCGTTTTAGATGACCAAGATTAACGTTAGATAAAAATTTCTTAAATGTTTATATATACAGCTGAATATTGGCAAAAACCTTGGGTTTAAACCACATAATAATTGGCATTTTGTATTAATGAGATACTTAAGAATGTCAAAATATGTAGGATACGGCATTTCAAATAAAAAAGTAAGCCTAAATTGAACACTCTATGCTATACACCAACATAATTTTACGATATACCATGCTTTATCCTGAACAAATTTTGTATGCACAGTTTTTCTAAAACTGTAATAATACAGAAGATGTTGAGCAAATCCTACTAGATGGAGACGGCGGATGGATAAAATAGGCGCACAGTTTTTGTATTTATACAATACTCTTTAGGATAATAGGTGTATTCAGTTTATAGCATTTTATGCATAACAATTACATGAGATCCTATACTATATATATTTTTAGAATCGCCAAGTAGGATATGAATGAGCGGCTCCCCGCGGCTTAAAGCAACATCAAAGCACATGTGTTCCATATCTAGGGTTAATTTGGGCTTTATGAAGAGCAGTATCTTCTATCTTATCTTAACGAGCGTACACTCAAAGCTATCTAGGTGTGATACCAGCCAGCGCTAATATTTATGGGCAGTGTTTTGCAGCTATGGTAATCAATAACGATTGCGCTGATATCGGTTAACGCAAACTGCAATCGTGTAGACGCTCCTGATAATGCAGGAAAGCATGATTTAATATGGCCACACTTTCGTATAACCAACCCTATGTATTTTCATGCAGGGAAAATGCCCACTAACCCCTTGTAATTCATATTATCAATTAATGCATTTAATTGTCACATTTGTATGCCGGTTGGGTCCGCAAGATTTTACTTTACTTATGTTAAATTGATCTTATATGGTACTTCTTATAATATTTTTCCGCTTTCAAATCTGTTTTCCAAAGTTCTGAGAAAGGCAGAATTTTAAACAAAATGTATTTAAATATTTGTTAAATTTATATTTTCCAACAATATGCGTATGCGCAATGTAATACATATTCATTTAACCCACCTAAAATACACGTTTAGTTGATTTTCTACTATAATTGGGCTGAATAAGGGCCTTTTTTTAATATCCAGCGGTAATCTGCAAGCACTTTTGGAATCTAGTTTCTTTGGTAGCGAGTTTCCATCTATGATACATCATAGTGGAGGGGTTCGCCATATTCGTCAATTATATCCTCAGGGTTTTGTAGAAAGTCTATACCTAAATAAAAAAATGATATTCAGAGACTTATTGTATCCCAGGGCTCTAAAAATGCAGCTGCCTCAGATTATTGCATCTCAGGGCTCAATAGATTTCCAGAAATTCACCAATCAGTTGTTTGTAGTTCTCGGCATACTTCTTTCCCTGGAAAATGCCCACGAAATTTTAGACATAATCCCTATGCAACTGGCACAGATCCATGAGACTCATCCAAGCGTCGCTCAGAGTCTGGATTGCTCATTAGTTCCGTTTCTTTTCAGAAGCTTATTGCATCCAGGGTTCAACAGTTTTCTCTGCAAAATTTACATGAAATTTTACACATAATCCCCATGCAGCTGCTTCAGATTCCTGCGACTCATCCAAGGGTTGCTCAGAGTCTGGATTGCTCATGAATTCCCTTTCTTTTCAGAGACATATTGCATCCAAGGGCTCAATAGTTTTCCAGAAATTCGCTAATCAGTTGTTTTTAGTTTACGGCATACTTGTTTCTCTGCAAAATTCACAGGAAATTTTAGACATAATTCCCACGCAGCTGCCTCATATTCATGAGACTCGTCCAAGCGTCGCTCAAAGTCTGGATTGTTCATGAGTTCCTTTCTTTTCAGAGACTTATTGCATCCCAGTGTTCAATAGTTTTCCTAAAATTCACTAATCACTTGTTTGTAGTTTACGGCATACTCGTTTCTCTGCAAAATTTACACGAAATTTTAGACATAATCCGCATGCAGCTGCTTCAGATTCCTGTCACTCATCCAAGCGTCGCTCAAAGTCTGGATTGCTCATGAGGTCCCTTTATTTTCAGAGACTTATTACATCCCAGGGTTCAATAGTTTTCCAGAAATTCACTGATCAGTTGTTTTTAGTTTGCGGCATACTTGTTTCTCTGGAAAATTTACACTAAATTTTTGACTTAATCCCGATGCAGCTGCCTCAGATCCATGAGACTCATCCAAGCATAGCTCAGAGTCTGGATTGTTCATGAGTTCCTGTTCTTTTCAGAGACTTATTGCATCCAAGGGCTCAATAGTTTTCCAGCAATTCACTAATCAGTTGGTTTTAGTTTTCGGCATTCTTGTTTCTCTGGAAAATTTACAGGAAATTTTAGACATAACCCCCATCCAGCTGCCTCAGATTCATGA
>JABXWE010011194.1:0-16979 GCA_014611495.1 Limonius californicus | reverse complement strand
CCTCCTATATATTTAAAGCTTGCAAATTTCTTACACCAACAAGTACAAAAGACACAATAAGAGACAGTAAACTTTAAAACACATATAATAAAATAAATAGAATGTGGCAATACAATAAACGGACACGAGTTATTATAACGCAAAAGTTTGCATTACATGGTTAAAATCCTTGAACGTTCAGGAAACTCGTCGCCAATGGTGCAACGGGATTTACGTTATGCATTTAGTTATAAAACACCAGTGACGCTGAAGTTCACAAAAGTAGGGTATAATCTAGTAGTTCTATCATAAAACAGATTAACACATATGGCGACTGAAGGTCATTTTTTTCCTTGACATGAAGTTAAATTTGAAGTCTGCAAGTCAACGCGAGCAAAAAAAACTTGTTTGTCACAACACAAAACTGAAAGTTTTTACCTTGAATTCCGGTGGATGGCTTAAAACGAGGCAAGGCACAACGACGGCAGTTTCCGGGTGCGGGGTCGAAAATAATAAAGGGCCAAGAAGACAACGTTCTTCAGGGCAGCGTTGGGAGCGATGTAGCTGTTACGTCCCTGGAGAGGGCCAAGCTGATTTCAACTAGGCCGGCTAGCGTGGAGACAGAAGCGAGGCTTTTTCGGACGATGGGAACGAACCAAATTCTAGCAAAACACTTGCATAATTTCCTTTCTTTTCTTTTCACTTCACATAGATCCGAACTGAATTCGACAGGAGCAATTAACTCAAATTGTCCAACAACAAAGCGAACCTTCTGTTATTTTTTTAAATCTGACCTTAAAGTCGACTTGCTTATGCTCTACAGCACACGGTAATACGATACTTAACAGAGGCGCCGCAAAGGAAAAGAAAAACTATCTTCCAAGTCACGTTCGTCAATCTCAAAGGTCTGGCTCCCACTAACTTTCTTTACGGCCCCCGTACGGGCGACCGGAGTCCGCGAAGATCGAATATGGACTAACTCAAAATGCAATGGGGACCTGCACTTCTCCCAAACGATATTGCACCACGTTACGAAATATTGCGCAATGTTCTAGAAAGATTTTGTTTAAAACGCGCGAGTTCCAGGAAGCGTTCGAGGTCCAGCGCAGAAGAAAAACAAGAGCTTGCAGTTTTCACACAAAGAAACTGTTAACATTATCTCGAACTTCGAAAAACAAAACAAAATACCGAAATGGTAAGCCAAAATAAGACTACAATTAAAATAACGGTATTCATTCTAACGAAGCGGCAAACAAATTATGGAATTAATTCAAGTGTACCGGCAAATTTGAAAAGAACATAACAATTTGACAATGGTACAGTATCTAGTTTATTTTAGCAAATGTTTCACCTAACATACATGTAACTATATTTTTTGCAGTAGGTAACACCAGTTCTTCACCGATAGTATGAGCTTTTCTACACCTTGCACTTCTTAAACTCACCAAGAAGGATGCCTCCGTCGCTTTTTGAGAACTACCGACAAAGGACGACATAGTTTTCTTTGTGTCTTTCATCTCGGTCAATTTACGCACTAAATAATCCTTACTTTTATTTTCTAATGTAGAATGTTTTGAATTAAAATGGCGCTTCAATAATAAGGGTTTCATGCTTTGATTTGAGAGAATTTAAAAACAGATCACACATTGCGGCCTAGGCACATCTTTTACGTTTGTGAATCGTGTGAATCCTAAATTAATGTATTATTATTTTCCGTATTTTGGAAGGATATTTTTCATATTCACCCACAATACATTCTGGTTCTGAAGTAGAACTTGATGGAACAGGATTTTCCAATGTTTTTATGTCTCTTTTAAGCCACTTATCAATATTTTTCAAGTGTAAATTCGCGATAACAACACAGTAAATACGTTCGCTTTACTACACGACACTGAACAAACGCGCATTACTCTCAGGATTTTGAAACGAGCCGGGGATTCCCCGTTGAATTCACACCAACAACAGTGTTGCCATTCACAATATAAGATGTATAAAATGTGAGAAAAGATAGATTTTCAATAAAATTCAGCCAATGTTTATTTTATTGAAAGCAAGCCTACATAACGTCATGGTCTGCTGGCATACCACCTTTGGAGGCCTCACGTACCACTGGTGGTAGGGTGACTTCGCCAGTAAGCCGGCCACCACCAGTAGCCGGGCAGGAACAACTTTATTCTATAATAATTTGAATTAGGTGCAAAAGTTGAGCTACTAATGTATTTACCTATGATCGGCCACCTTTATATAGAAGGCATATCAATATTTTTTGCTCTAGGTACCTCAAAACTTTAGTCCTGTAATTCCCGCGAAAAGTTGACATGTGTATCAGCATGTGGTCCACATGGTTTTTTGAAAAGTGTTGAACATCTGAAACGGAAACTTTAAAGGTAAGTTAAATTTTGCTTATTAGTATTGAACGCCGCCGTATAGGTTTTTTGGTAGAATATACTTTGAAATAACTTATATTTTGTCCAAAAAGCAAAATATGCTAATTTTGGGATTAGAAGCGAGGAGGCCGGTTACTGGCGTAAAAATATTATCGAAGTGCTAGTAGTCGGCCGGGGAGGAACATTAACGATATTTTATTTTCATCTCTACCACCCTCGTCTATTCTGATATATATTTTTTCCCGGTCATCTTCCTATGATATAGAGTGAGGTAGTTTTCTGTACCAGTAGTCGGCCGTGACTATGATCAATAATAAAAATGCTTCAAAAGATTCAGTTTGGTGACCGAATACTGAAATACTTATCAAATTATGCATTTCGCTAGTACTCGGCCATGAAATTTTTAGCCCGTCTTATCATCATTTTTGAGCAATTAATTTGAAATTATACATTTCATCAGATTATGGCAAGCTACCAGAAGCGAAAGTTGCATCGGTATTCTGAAGAAAGTTTGCAGAAAGCTCTTGAAGCTGTTAGAAATGGCGCGAAAATAAGGGAATCATGCCGAAACTACGGCATTCCGCGAGCAACGCTGCAGGACCGGCTCATGGGGCGGATTGCCGATAAACCGCGGAAAATGGGTCCAGACCCGTATTTAACAGTAGAAAATGAAAAAAAAAGTGGTTGATTGGATATTAAATTTGGCAAAATGTGGCTTTCCCATTAAAAAGCATGAATTGATTTTTACGGTGCAGCAAATCGTGCAGGAAGGGAACATGAAAACGCAGAAAAACCTGGCCAGAAATGGTACTCTTCTTTTCTCCGTAGACATCCATAAATTTCCACCCGAACTGCCGAGTCTATAGACAAAGCTCGGGCTAAATTAACGGAAGAATATATTAAATCATGGTTCAGGAAGCTCGAAATTTTTCTGAAGAGTATCAACGCCAATGATATCTTGAAAGATCCCTCAAGAATTTGTAATGCGGATGAAAGCGGTTTCACTCTTTGCCCTAAAACGGGAAAGATATTAGGTCCCAGGGGGTTCAAAAACCTATTTGAAATTAAAAAAGGAAACCAAGAAGGTAATATAACTGTTCTTGTAACATTTTTTGCCAGTGGAAGATTATGCCCACCCTGTGTTGTATATCTACGTCAAGCCACCAAGAGTGATTGCCGAAAGTATGTCGCCAGATTGGATTCTAGGGAAATCTGCCTCGGGATGGATGAGAGCAGATGTTTTTTTTTAATATGTTGCGAACGGATTACACAAATGGATTTTGTACAATAATATCAAAAAGCCTATCATTTTTTTGTTATTGACATCGTTCCCACATGTCCATGGAACTAAGTCGATTATGTGATGAAAACGACATCATCTTATACGCATTACCACCTAATGCTACACATTTAATGCAACCTGCAGATGTCTCTGTATTCAAGCCTTTAAAAGAATATTGGAGGCAAGCTGTGAGAATTTGGCAAAATGAGAATGTAGAGAAAACTCTCACAAAAGCAGAATTTGCCCCAGTTTTCAAACGAGCTTTGGATAATGCAAATATTCCCGAACATATTAAAAAAGGATTTCAACGCTGTGGATTATTTCCTTACGATCCAGAAGCAGTAGACTACACACAATGTGTTCTAAATACAATTGAAAATATTCAACAGGGTACCGAGCAAACGCAGCAGGTAGCGGAATTGTCTCCTACTGATTTTGAGAGTACCCGTAACGTTTTGAATCACTTAAAAGTCCAATCTTCTCGAACGAGTTGGTGATATAGATTGCCTATTGAAGCAGCTCAAAGAATTTCAGGAAACACTAGTATTTGGAGATAAAACTACTGAAACCGCAGCCGCTGATGACTTCCAAGAAGAATTCGTTCAGGATGACATTGTTGCTGTTGGTGAGTATGAGGTCAATGGTGACGGATTCATCTCTTTAATATACGAAAACGAACTCGTAGTACAGGAAAGGGACCTCGCAATACAGGAAAAAGAACCCGTAATACAGGAAAAGGAACCTAAGATAATCATTTTACGAGTCGACACATTTCATCCAATAAGTGATGGATCAAAAAGTACTAACAATGAATTAGATAGAGAACTTCTTGCTGTACTTAATGATACGGAATCAGAACCACAAGGAGCTAACTATGAATTAGGCAAAGAATTGAGTACTGGGGTGAATAATGCAAAATTAGGCAAGCAAACACATATATGCAAGGAAGAAATGCGTCACGTAGATGTACCATTGGATATTGCAGACCTGAAGAGAGTAGATAAAGATCTCTGTCGAATAAATGTAAAACCAACAAATGAAGATTACGAAAGTGCCGCAATGTGTCAGATTAAGAAGATTCCTACAGAGAAGAGAAGATTAAAATAAATGATGTGAATATTAATGTAAGTCAGCATGACATTGATGCATCTAAATATAGTTCTGGGAAAATATCGATAAATGTTTTTGAGAAGCATTTGAGGTATCCCAACCCCATAGAAAAATCGAAAAGGTCCCAGTCTGGACCTATGACGAGTGCTATCTCTGCGAAAGCATAGAGATCTTAGTACCTTGAGAAGGAAAAGGAGAAAGAAGACAAGGAAAATATGAAAAAAGATAAAGAAGAAATGGAAATAAAAAAGAGCCATAAATTATCAAAAAACAAGAAGAAACCGAAAACCAAAGACAAAAGTGAAAAGCTCCAAGAAGCAAAAGTGGAAATAGTATTAAAGAAACAAAGATGTGGAATATGCGACAATGAATTGCTTACTGATGCAGAAGAAGAAGGAGAGAAAAATGTTGGATGTGACATGTGCCCAAGGGGGTTTCATCTTAATTGTACCAATCTAGCAGGAGAGGCATATGAAGATGTCGCAAAAAAAGACTTTTGTTGTGATGTTTGCTGTGGCGATAGTGACTCACTTTAAATATATATTTTTCTTCGTTTTTGTTCAGAGTTTTATATTTGCTTTTTGTCCTTTGTAAGAATATGTATCTATTTTTGTAATAATTTAGCAGAATATATTTTTATTTTCGTTATTTTATATTGTTTTTCATTTGTACCTCCACTTATTCTCTTTATAAAAGACATAACCATAAAATATAAGAGGCAACAAAGTGAATACGGGCCTGGTGAGAATTCGCGCTATTTGCCATGGCCGACAACTGGTATACGCATGGCCGACTATGGGAATATGAGTGGCCGACTATTAGCATAAGTGTTAATTTTCAATAATACAAAAAAAAACACCATTACTTTTAAGCATCTTCTATTTTTGTCAAATAATAATTGAATATATGTGTGCTCCAGGCTTGCATAAGAATTTTTGAGCTAACTTGAGTAGCACCCTCTATAATTTAAGGTGAAAGTCAAAGTTCATCAAAAATAGGCCGACTACTGGCGAATTCACCCTACGCGTACCACAGTTTGAGAACAGTTAATATAAACGGCAAGAAGGTGAAATTAGACGTTTAAAGAGGTTTAAACCATCGGATCTTCCGTCCAGATTCGATTAGGATATATCAGTGTTGAGTGTCGTAATTGTTAACCGTTGTACAATAGTCATTGTTTAAGTTAATAATTGAAGTTATACTGTATGTACATAAGAAATTACTAGTTAGTAAGTCTTTAAAGAGAGTTTTTACTGGAAGGCTCTCTGCAAGTCATAGTTTATATAAACAATTATTCATAACAAATACTTATTATCCGTACTAAGGCTAGATTGTATATTAATATGAGTTATTATAAAAAAAAAACCTCCGATGGTTGCGTCGGCTAAAATAAATAGTAGTATGATTTCGATAGCATGCAAGTGGTTTTCGCAGGCATTGTGACACATTAAAATGCGCAACTAATTTTTCTTGTGACAGATCGTTAATTTTTGCCACCGGACAGTCTTTGCAGTCATAGAAAAAGGACTGCGTAAAATGGACACAGCAACAGTAAAAATGATTGCTGATGAATGGCATGTACTGGATTGGAAAGACGCAATCGACAAAGTTATGACGGCACCAGGCAGTTTGCACTTTCAGATTAATTCGTGTAAAAAATGTGTACTCATAACCCAATAAAACTGATAGTCTCTGTTCAAGGGAATTAAATTACAAGAGTAATATATATTAAGTAATATATATTAAGTAATATTATAGACGTAGTAAAATCATTTGCGATGATAGTTAGAAACCAAATGTCATGCATTCCCAAGACAGAATATTTATTTTAATTTTATAAGACCGGGACAGCGCGTACGCAGTCCCGACTACCAAAAATTACGCGCCCGAGTTATCCACATTAGGGATAATCGCAGGGGTCAGCCCAATCGTAGTGCAATGAAAGGGCCTCACCCTGGGGGAACCGCCTTGTTGATCACGGTAACCCCTACGCCAGGTAAGTATGCTTCCTTATGGTTAAAATTGAGCTTATAAACAGATGCTACGTAACTATTAGTAGTGATATGAAACATTAGCGTCCTCTAACACCCCGTTGTCTGCAACTTGCAAGTAAATTGGCCAAAAATCCAAACAGCGTTGGGTATGAAACCAGACTAGATAGAGCTGTTAAATTTTTAACTATATGATTTTTTGACCATTTCACAGGTTACTATAAATGTCTGTTATAAGTGAGAACTATAACAATATAAAATTTTTGTATTTAACATATCGTTAACAGTACAGAAAGCCAAAAGTTTAGAAAATATACCTATGCATGTAAATCTGCGGCAGAGCTAGCGCCCTCTTGGGAGTGTTGTTTAGTAAGCACGATCGCGATTTTCAGCTGTCAGGCTGTCACATTGATTGTCATTTGTTCGTCAGTGTAATGAAACATGGCAAAGTGTATGTTGTCAACATTTAGGTGCTGTAAGTAAAAAAATCTTGCTCAATTACTGAAAATAACAAATAAATATCTTTGCAGTTAACTAATTATGTTTTATTTAAATTTAAGAAAAGTTGAGACAAACTTGATAAATTTTAAGGTTAAGAGTCTTTCAATATTGTCAATATTTTGTTTTAAACAAACATTTGTTTCTAGTATTTTAGGATTTTTAAAACTTAAGTTAGTAATTGTATTAAATACCTAAGAACTGTTTTAAATTGATATTTGGATCAGATAGTTTAGTTGATGAAATTGAACTTTGTACCTCTGTATTTTGATACAAAGTTCAGGGAACGATCCCAAAATATACCTTTGCTTACCTAATTATGCAATTATTTTTATCTTGATGTTCAAAATATAGTAAATTGCTCAAAGTCTGCCTTATGTATTTTTTCAGAAATGGTTTAATTTTTTTTTGTGGTCCTGATACTTTGATTTTATTTTAAATCGTTTTTGTATTGGCTAATATTCTATTTTGTATTAACGATATTTTTTACACGAAGCTGAAAAGAATTCTGAAATATAATTTAAAATTAGAATAAAAAAGTTCTATGTCACAATAGTGAGATAATCCAGCACGATTAGTTGAAATGATTTGCTAACTTCTAATTATCTTAAACTTTCAAAATAAAGTTGTGTTGTTTTTTTACAGTTAACCGTGCACAAACAATATCACGGTGTTTTTCTGACCAAGCCTTCCCTAAGATAACAACACACTATACTATTCATCCCCGTGAAAAAGATCCAAGATGGAAGGGTAAGTTGAGTCACGGCTTTGCAAATTTATCATAATTATGTTGTGTACTGTGCTTGTTCCTTTTTATGAGCTAAAAAATATCTTAACTATATAGGGTACAGTGTGAGAACAGGTTTTAAAGATGAAAATAACCACATATTTTATTGGGTAGAGTTATGCACAACCACAAGTTGTAAAATGTTTTTGATTATACAGGATGCTCTGTGAGTTCCAGAATAAACTTATATTTTTATTTATTCATTTCTCATAAATAGAAATAATATAATGTTATGGGGATATAAATTTAATAGTTTGTGTTATTCAGTGAATACTGAATGAAGATGAATTTTTATTTGAGTAAAAAATTTAGTGGCTTTAGTCTACCAAACCGCATGGTCTCTTAAAATAGAGCTCAACTTTTAATGTGATTAATTAAGTTTAATTAAGAATTTGTCTAAACAATTGAATAATGTGTAGTCAAGTTGCCCTTGGTCTGCGTGCACGTCATCAGTTATTTGGTGATGTCACACCTTACTACGTTTATACAGCGAAAAATGAAAGTATGCAACCAAAAATTAATAATAATAATCAGTTAAATTTAATTTAATGCGGTTTATGTTTCTTTACATTTGCACACTAAAGGTCCTTTTTATCATTGAAAAAATTTAAAAACAAATTGTATTGCTCTATTTTTCGTTTTTTTTTCTCTTCCATCATGCACGTCAAAAATTTAAAATTGTAATATTTATTTATTATGAAGCTTTCACAATATAACATGTACATTTATTATAGCGTTGTAAATTTCTTGATGTTTATTCATCTTCAAAATCGCTACCATGTTCATCCTCAGATTCCTCTAGATTTATTATTACTGGAGCTATGTCTTCTCGATCAAACCCAACCTCCCGTTGCCACCATTCTATAATAATATTATTGTTATGGTTGACAGTATTTTGCCACATTTCCGGAGTTACTATATCTAACGCCTTTTCCGCATTTGTAGACATTTTTCAACGCCGTAACCTTCTCTTCCTACGTGTTTATTATAATACTTCTTGGTAATCCCCCAAATGTTTTCCATTGGATTGACTATACAGTGGTAGGGAGGAAGCCGTAACACAAGGTGTCAATGTTCTAATGCCATTTGGTGAGCAGCATAAATTTTATCAGGTTTATTTCTAACAACAAATTTAAGTACAGTATGGCTATTAATTTACAGTACTGAAACTTTCAAACTTTATTCACTTAAAATAATAGGAGTATGTAATAATAAATATACACTTAAGTATTAGCGTTATGAATAACGTGCTCTAAGTGCCCTCCATTACGTTGAATGCACAGTTCGTATCGTTTTTCCATATTTGTGACCATATTCGAAAATAGAGGCTGTTGCATCTGTCGTATGGATTCTCTAATTTTCTCCTTTAACTGTTGTATTGTCGTCGGAGGGTTATCTCGGAAAACCCGTAGTTTCAGCATACCCCAAACATATGCATCCAATGATGTTAGGTACGGAGAGTGAGATGGAAAAGAAAAATCGGTAAAACGTGAAATCACATTGTCTCCAAACGTCTCTCGCAGAAAGGTTCTTGTAGCCTGTGCTGTGTGGCACGTTGCCCCATCTTGCTGGAAAAACTGGCTACCGAAGGGCAAGTTTCTTGCTCTGCAAAACCTCCAAAGGTCATCTACAAATGGTGTGAGAACTTGAGTTATATAGCGCTCTTGATTAACAGTTACTGCACGCCCGTTTTCTTCAATGAAGTAAGGCCCAATCGTTCCTTGTCCAGAAACTGCGCACCAAATCGTCACTTTTTCACTATGCAACGGTATTTCTTGCACCTCTTCTGGTCGTTGGAAACCTAAAAATCTATTGCTACGCCTATTGACATGACCTGACAAATGAAAATGACATTCGTTACTGAACCAGATGTTACTGATAAAACTGGGATTATCATATTGCAAAGCAAGGATTCTAGCACAGTATTCAAGTCTTGCACCATAATCACCGATTCTCAATTGTTGGGTCGTCTGAATAACGTATGAATGGGCATTAAGTTGTTTCAATATCTTCTGAAGAGTCATCCTATTCATATTAAATTTTGCAGCAGTTCTCCGTTGACTACGACGTGGTGAGTCCGTAATTTGATTGAATACACGTTCGTGATTTTCGTTGGTATCTATTGTTCTTCTTCGCCCAGCTCTACCTTTTCCTTGATGTAGCACACTTCCAGTTCTTCTAAATTTGGTTATAATGTTCAGTAGAATAGCATTACTTGGTGCCTGTTTATTGAAATTCGCCGAAAATTGTTCGCGGACGAATTTAATGCTTGGACCATTTTGTCTACCCAAACCGTATGAGCGAAAATAGTATTCAACTAAAAAGACTTTTTCTTCAGTAGATAACATTATTTGCGAACTTGCAAACATGTCACTACATCTAAGCAAAACCAAACGTCAATATTTATGTCAAATAACGGTGTCAATTGTGCGAGGTTTAAGCACAAGTAGGCCTACTGTTTCAGTACTGTAAATTAATAGCCATACTGTATTATGGGACATTGATTAACACAGTGAAGTACTGAGTAGCTTTATATTAAAAACAAAGAACTTATATTACATTAGTAAAAAAATTAGGAGCATTTGCAACTAAATTAAAGACACATTGTATAAAATGTGGGTCATAAATAATAAGTGGACCTTGCGATAATTTCTAGCAAATTTATTTTTAATGAATCTTGTGGAAATTCCAAATGGTTTTGGCATAGCCAGTTTAGAATCTTGGCTTTCTTGAATTTGGTATTTTTATTCCACCATGAAAGATATGTTTGTGTTTTAAAACTTGTGAAAGCCTTGCTCTGGTAGCATATTGTTCTAAAACAAGTACAATATTGTAAGTTTATATTATAAATTATAATGTAATTGCACTTACTGTTCTTATTCATGTTTTATACAGTATTTCGAATGGTTTCTTGATCAAAATCGTGAATATTCGTACAGGTTTTTTCCAAAGCCTGGACTTCTTGGGGCTTTGTATAGGGGTTCACCTGATACAACGGCTTGTGAAATACCACTCACTGTTCTCAAACTTATGTTTAAAGCAGCAGCAACTCTCTGCAAATAACAAACAAACCATAATTCCATGATGATTCATCTTTCAAAAATTATGAGCTCAGAAATATAAATACAAAAACTTCTCTCACAGCCTTTAGAGGAAGCAATGGACCAGCATTGTCTCTTTCTCGTTGAAAATAGTTTATTAAGGGTGCAATAAGATGATTTACGCGGAAGAGCGGTCATTTTTCGAGGTTGTATTTCCTTCAGGCACTCGAAAAACTCGCAAAACTAACACTTAAGTTAATAAAGAAGGTATACGCGTTTGTTCTGAAACGAACAATTTTTTTATACAGTAAATGAAGAAAATTAGGAAGAAAGATCAAGTAAATATATTAAACTGTATGTCACATAACACGCAAAACGCGATTTCGTTTTTAGAGCGACATGTGAACATACAAAAACAGGGAGTGAACGCGAAGGAAACAAAATCCCTAGTTTTTATGTAGTTTCGTGTTTTACACAGAAATATTAAAAATCAGTATCATAACTGTTACAACTACGGTACACGACCTTACGAATAAACACGATTTTACTTCGCACTTTAACAAAAAAAAAATGGATTTTTTAGTTTTTCAGAATTGGCACTATCAATACTAAATAACAAGTAATTGATGATGTGCACGCAGACTAAGACTAACTTGACTTTATATGCTACTGGATTTAGACCCTTACAACTTTATATTATTTTAATCCTGCTTTGATGGGGGATTGAAAAATGTTAGACCTGTATGACACGGCATAGAATTTTGTTCAAATTTTTGTACAAAATTCTGCAAAACACGTATTACACGGAACATGCGCAAGTAGGTGCAAATTACGGTGACATCTGTGGGAAAACTGTCAAAATAATCATGTGACTGTCGATAAAGTAGAATTCTAACAAGATTTTATAATATTAGGTTAATCAAATACTTTAATATATTAATACAGGAAACTTCGCCGAAAATCATCGTGACACTGACAGCAGCGCTCCTTGCGGCTTGGTGGGCCACTAAGATTTGTATTTGGCAGCTGTCGAAAATATTTGCCGCACATTTAAAGCAAATGCCATTAACTTCATTATAGCAAAAATCTTATTTAATTAATAATATTTAATAATTATGATATTTTACTTTACTTTGTAAGTTTAAATAAGTGATTAAGTTTATAACATGTTGTAGGGTTAGGTTTTTATTTATTAACATGAATTTAAAACAGTAATCTGTAAATTTATTATCCAAATTTACTGAAACTTGCCCACCGAACTGCTTTGAGGACGCCACTATCAATGTCCCACATTTGTTAATGCTAAACTTATATGAGTTTCCTGTATTAATATATTAAAGTATTTGTAAACACTAAAAAGTAAAAATTGCTCGTTTCGCACCGACGCGACGCCGCCTTTGTACAAAATTCTGTAGGCTTTAGAATCTACAGAATTTTGTAAAAACACTTTGAACAAAATTCTGTGCCGTGTCATACAGGCCTTAAACTATATACGATGTTGGTTTTAAAAAATATAAGTTTGTTCTATAACTTTTCACAGAATTCCCTGTATATTAAAGGTGTGCAAGTTGTGGTTCTGCATAAGTCCGCTTAACAAAATATTTTCATTATTGAGGTGCAGTTGTCTGTTTTTGCAGTCTTGGACCACCCTGTATATAATTGAACTGTGTAATATTTTTATATTTTAAACTTATTTTTTATTGTAGAAGTAAAAATGGAAAGGTTCGAAGATGCCACAGACATCCTTATAGTAGGAGGAGGTCCTGCTGGCATGTCTGCGGCAATCCGAGCCAAACAGTTGGCTGAAGCCGCAGGCCAAGAATTGAGGGTGTGTTTGGTTGAGAAAGCTTCAGAAGTAGGGGGGCACATTTTGTCAGGGGCTTGCATAGAACCCACGGCTCTCAATGAACTTATCCCTGATTGGAAGGAAAAGGGAGCTCCTTTAAACACGCCTGTTGTGGAGGATCGCTTTGGTTTTCTCACTGCTACTGGCAGGATACCTATTCCTATTTTGCCAGGTACATTTTTTTTTATTAATATATAATATCTTTGTAAACGTTGGAATCATATTTCTTCCAAAAAAATTTTTTTATTAGGGTAAAATGTGTAAGTCATGCGCCTACAAGATGAAGAGGTGCATGGCAAGGTTTTGCTTGGTAATAGCATAAAAAATTCTGAGTAGTAAGATGCTCAAGGTCTCAAGGACCTTTTGTTAAATAAAATATCAATTATATTTTTGTAAAACACCTAAAACGATAATAATAATAATAATAATAAACAATATAACTGTAGATTATACCTTCTGATTGTGGTCTCATGCTATTGCTGCTACTGATATTTTGACCAACCTTGATTGACCTTTAGATTGCTAAGTACGAATTCTGTTCCTAGGAATGCCGTTAAACAACCATGGAAACTTTGTTGTGAGATTAGGACATGTGGTAAAGTGGTTAGGTGAACAAGCTGAAGCTCTAGGAGTAGAAATATACCCCGGATATGCGGCTTCTGAAGTTTTGTATCATTCTGATGGCAGTGTGAAGGGTGTTGCTACAAATGATGTTGGAATTGCAAAAGACGGCAGCCCAAAGGACAATTTTGAGAGAGGCATGGAGCTTCATGCAAAATGTACCATTTTTGCTGAAGGTTGCCGTGGACATTTGGCCAAGCAAATAATAAGAAATTTCAATCTAAGAGCAAGAAGTGAACCACAAACATATGGAATAGGTGAGTATTGGTTACTATAGGAACATTTGGTTATTTGTAAGGGGTAAATTTCACACTCAACTGTAAGTTAATATGACTGTATAGTACTTGAGGACTGTCTATAGATTGTATGGCTTCTACAGTTGACAGGTAAAAATGGTGCAGACTGTATACAGGAAGACGGATTGTTTTCTTATATAGTAGTTTTTTAATGTAACAACACCTTAATATGCTTCTTGCACTAAGTTCATATCTTACTAAATTGTGATTATACAGTATTTTTATTTTTACTTCATAGTGAAGGTCACAATATCGACAAGATTATTTAGTCCAATCAGCCAAGGTCAAGAGACCTTAGAATATTATAATTTTTTTGTATGGGAGTTTATTCAAGACATGGTGTACTAAACTTTTGCTGCTCCTTGGTTTAAGACTTTCTTGACATAGATTAGATAAGAGTCCAAAAACTGTTTAACACTAGTGAAAATTATTATTATTATTTTTTTAACTGTTTGTTAAGCCAGCTCAGCACTTATTTGCTTTTCATGGCTGTGTTGAAGAATGTAAGTTTAATCACTTTCACTTCACTATAGAGATTTTAATATGTCTCCTCACTACTAGCATTCATAGCTTAATTGCTGTCATCTGCACTTGATAAGTAGATATCTTGGGGGAGTTTTCTTTTCAGTCTTGTATGGATTTTTTGTTGACCTATTGGGTAACAGATGGTCGCTGGACACTTGTGTAGATTTGAGAAATGTCGCTTGCATATTGTAATGTTTATGAAGTAGTAATTAAACTCTGTATTTTATCATACTTTATTTCCACAAGTGCACACATAATAACAACCATTTACAAGACAGGGCTGACATGCACTGCCCACAATCGGACGCTGTATCCATACCCCACGCTCATGCGCTTGTGGGGTATACATATACTTTACACATATTACATCTCCCAACAGAAAATACGAAATTTACAACGAATCATATGTGAGCCGAACAGGCGCTTTAATGTTACGCTTAGGTCTAGACGAAACGGGTACTTCACCCTCCATGGAGGGAATCCCATTTATACTGGGTCCCGGTTCCTCCTCCACCAAACAGGGTTCAGTAACCGTAATACTTGTTTTACACGGTACAGCTATAGGTTCTTCACAGCGCGGAATTTGATGTGGAACAATTTGATTTACATGCCGCTTCCAAATAATATTATTTAATGTCGGTATTTGTACCAGATAAGTCCTTCTACCCAATCGCTTAAAAATTTTAGCTTGCGCCCAAGCGGGCTTATTGACTACACGATAATCTCTAACGGCCACCAGTTGTCCCACATTAAATTTTACATTCTTTTTGCCTTTATAATATTTTTTTTGTTGCTCTTGACTTTTGAAGACCCTTTTCTTTAGTGAATTTTCTTCAGCACTGTTTTCGTTTTCCCGCTTTAGTAGATCTAATCTACTTCTTAATTTACGTCCTAGCATTAACTGTGCAGGCGATTCGCCTGTCGTACAATGTGGTGTGTTTCGATAGTCTAACAAGAATCTGTTCAAAATTTGGTTGTAATTTAATTTATTATTATTTTCGAAAAAGGCCTTCTCTATTGCCTTTTTAACAGTTTTCACTACGTTTTCGGCAGCCCCATTTGTCGCTGGATGAAAAGGTGCACCTGATTTTACAACAATGCCATTTAAACTGGTAAATTCTTTAAATTCTTTAGAATAAAACTGTTTTGCATTATCGCAAACGATTGTATGGGGTATCCCAAAACGAGCAAACATAGAACGTAACACATTGATGGTTGATATGCTATTTAAACTATTTACCGGAAAAACTTCTACCCATTTACTAAAAGCATCAACAATTATCAACAATTGTTTACCGCGGACAGGACCGCAAAAATCGATATGAAGCCGGGACCATGGCTGGTTTGGCCATTGCCAGACTTCTAAGGCAGCTTTTTCCGGTAAATCCCTAACGGATAAACATGCGGAACAAGATTTAATTAACTCTTCGATGTCTTTGTTCAAAGAGGGCCAACAGACGTACGAACGTGCAAATGATTTAGTTTTAACTATACCCATATGGGCTGCGTGTAATTCTTTCAAAACCATATCTTGGAGGCTCTCTGGAACAACTACACGTGGCCCACGAAAAACACATTTATTTTCTAAATGCAACTCATTGCGTAATTGAAAATAGGGTGACAATGTTGGTGAAACTTTACTAGGCCAACCAGATTTAATATATTTCGAAATTTCCCTTAATATTGGATCCTGCTGAGTTTGGGATTCAATTGCAACATGACTTAATACCCCAATCTGCTCATTTACGTATTTTAAGTAATTAACATCATACGAATATTCAGGTACAAACGTTTTCAGCGGTAGGCGTGACAACGCATCGGCGTTATTTCCTTTTGAATTGACATACTGAATTTTATAAGAAAAACTTGACAATAACAACGCCCATCGTTGTAGTCGATCCGCTGCCATTTGAGGTAGCCCTTTTTGAGGATTAAATATTGCCAGTAAGGGCTTGTGATCGGTTACTAAAACAAATTTTCTACCGTACAAAAACTGATAAAACTTTTTGACGCCAAAGACAATGGCTAAAGCCTCTTTTTCCACTTGAGAGTAACGTTTCTCGCTTGAATTTAACGTGCGAGAAGCAAAACCAATTGGTTTCTCATCGCCCGCAGGTAAAACATGAGAAATTACCGCTCCAAGGCCATAACAAGATGCATCTACGGCTAACTTAATTTCCCACTCAGGGTTGAAATGTACCAGGACTTTTGACGATAACAACACATTTTTAATTTGATTAAACGCCGCGGAGCATGATTCCGACCACTTAAACGGTATATCTGATTTCAATAGTTCATATAATGGATGCAAAATTCTAGCAGTATTCGGTATAAATTTATTATAATAGCTAATCATGCCTAAAAAAGATTTGAGCTCTGAGACATTTTGGGGAATCGGGAGATGCGAAATTGCCATGACTTTAGAGTCGTCTGTGTGCAAACCTTCCTCATCAATTTTGTACCCAAGATAAGTAACTTCTTTTTAAAGAATTCACATTTCGAAATGGCAATTTTCAATCCCGCATTCCTAAATCTAGAAAGAACCTCCTCAATTCGCGTTACATGTTCCTTTCTACTATTACCTGTTATAAGCACATCGTCTAAAAAGCATACACA
>JABXWE010011193.1:0-20510 GCA_014611495.1 Limonius californicus | reverse complement strand
AAAAAACGCAAAAAGTAATCTACTAAAATATTATGTTCGCTATTAAAGACTTACACATCAAAAGTTACCCGACATATGATACATAGTTAGAAAGAGAAAAAAAAATCCGTTTTAACTAAACCATAGCCAACTATGATTCCCATTTGAAAAAATACAACTTTAGGCCATAACTCGACATTAAACCTTTTTTTTCAAATTTTCTCGACGCCACTGGATTATACAGAAAAAAGTGCCTTGAGAATGTAAAAGTTATTTTCTCCTAACTTTACAAACAACCACGATATTCACATGTGTCTAAAAGTCGAAAAATCGAACTTTTGTTTATAACTCGAAAACAAAAGACGATAGCAAATTTTTGTTTCCGCCAGTGAATTTGTCTCAAAAAAAGAGATCGAGAACGTGCCTTCCATTTTTTTGTATCTCCTATAATTACCGAGTTACCCTATACAAACATCGAAATTTGCCCACCCTGTACAATATAGAACTAAATTGTAGAAAAATATTACTCAGAAAACAGATTAATGTAAAAATGCGTCACATTTGTTTCACACTTAGACAGTATTTTATAGTAAATTACTACACTATTATAAAAATTAAAATACATAATCAAGTTGCTGTTGTATGTTATTAATATTATACAGTTACGAGGTGTTCAATTGAAACCAATCTTTCCTTTATAAAACATTTATGCAGCAATTTAATTAGAAATAATTATAGTCACAGTTATGGCACATATCTCATTGTTTTACTAACCGACGTATATTATGCTCATAGAATTCTTGTGGCTGCTGATTGAAGAAGTCTTTCACAGCTATCTGTACTTGCGCGTCAGACTCAAAATTCCAACCTCTTAACGCTTTTTTCAACGGTCCAAAAATATGGAAATTGCAAGGCGATAGATCCGAGCTACAGGGTGGATGCTCTAAAACTCTCCATTTCTTTCGTTGGAGATTTTCTTTTACCATATTAACAACATGAGTCCTAGCATTGTCGTGCAGCAAAATGACCCCACGCGTAAGATTTCCTGGACGTTTCCACCTTATTGCTTGATGAAGCTTGTTCAAAGTTTCATTGTACAACTGCATTCATATTTACTCCAGGTTCCTTAAACTCTATCAACAAGGGTCCTTCATGGTCGAAAAAAATCACCTTGTCTGCAGAAGGTTGTGCTTTAAACTTCTTCGGTGGTGGTGAACTTGTTGTTTCCACTGCATCGGCGATAACTTACTAGGTAACTTGTAGCAATGGCACCAAGTTTCATTACCAGCAACTATTGTCAAAAGAAAGTCATCCCCATTTTGCCTATAGTCTGTGAGGTGTTGCAGAGATAAGCGCATTCGCAAGCATTTTTATTCATTAGAGAGGAGACTAGGAATCCATTGCGAACAAATTTTGCTGTAACCCAGATTACGAACAATACCATGGACAGATCATACACTCGTACCATCAATTTCTGAAAATTTTCTACCTGAAATTCGACGATTTTCTCTAATAAGGCCTTCCACACGTGCCACATTGTTTTCTATAAATGCAGTACACCGTGCACCTAGTCGCACTGCTTGCATTTGTGAATGAATCTGCAACGACTACACACCCTCAGCGCATATAAATTGCAGGACAATAATAGATTTAATACGTAGAACTTTTAATCGCGTTTAGAACTATTCATATATTTTTTAATTTGTAATTGGTGCTTAGCGCATTGAGTTTAGCAATAGTAATTCCCCTTAGAAAAACTTAATTTTGTGACAAGTTCTTGACAATATGTTATAGAGCTATAGCTCTACTGGTCTGGTGCTAGGGTCCGGATTTCACATTGTTTTAATACTGCTAACCCGCTGAGATCTTCTCGATGAGAGAAACGGGTAAGCAAATACAAGCCAGAACCTATAATACTTTATTTACGATTTTTTTTAAGATTACGCCAAGCGTTTCTAATTTTAAATGCAAGTAATCATAACAGATAATAAACTAATTCAGGCAATCGGACAGTTCGTAAATAAAAAGATACTTGTCGATGCGATGTGGTGCACGTTGTTGCCATATATAGTAGTGATGCAACTTCCAAAATGGGTTGCTAGAAGGCTGCCTTGGCCGCACAAGTCGGTATTACAGGACGTGTGGGATCACTCTGGATTTAAATTTTGCAGATTTGAAAATATATTTTGCTTTACGCCTTCTTGCTACTTACTGATATTAAACTCACGCCGTTTTCAAAGTTCCTTCTTAATTGCGCTGGTGTTATATGCGCTGCGACGCACCGGTAACACTTTATTAGACCGGAACTTATTTTACGTAAATACTAATTTTAGAATAGCACTTTGTTTTTTCAAACGGTTGTAAATTTGCTGACCCCCAAAACCATTTGCCATATCGCATATCTCGGATCCTCTCTGTCAAGGCCGATAAAACTGGTAACTGAACGAATTGTTGCCAGAATTATGCAGGTAATTTTACAATAATAATAGCAATTGAATTCTTAAAAACTAGTTACTTGGCAACAGTACCTTCAGCCTTTTACGGTTAGATACAAATTATTAGTATCCGGCAATATTAGATAATGGTGAACGGATAATATGACTTTATAATATACATAAAGGAAAAAAATATAATTTTCCGTATTAGATGGGCAAGCTTTATCCAACTGAAACATTCGAGATCAACCGGTCTAGAGTATTCCAAAGCACATGTATTTGTACGTTTTGTATAAAGTAATCGATTTGCTCATTAAGCATAACTAATATCCCAAATCAAAAGTGAAATCATTTACTGTAGAAGCGTCTTTGCTATAGAATTAAAAAACCCTAGCAGTTTACTTCTTAGTGCAATGCTTAATTCCATAAAATCAATGTGACCATTTCTTGACTGATTTTTTCAGATAAATTGTTTATATTTAAAGCTGGTTGCCATTTGACGATTCAAATATCGAATAACATTAAGAAGAATACCTGAAATACAGGGTGATGTTAAGCGTGTGCAAAAAGCTACTTATAACTGCGGTTATTTAAACCCTAAATTATTTAGTAATTTTTTTTAACTCTGCAGCTTTACGATGATACGGGGTTGGAAATTCTTTTATGCAAATTATCTATATGTGTATTTTTTTAATTTCCGGTACAGTTTGATAAACTTTATTGTTTTCGAATGCTAACAGTGCAAGATTAATTTCCAGTCAAGAAAACTTTGCTGTGAGGAGTGTATGAAATCTGCGTTCTTTTACATCGTCTAAATTAGTAATCTGTTTTGCAGTAAATGGACTTAAATGTTTTCGGTAACTTAATCCTAAAAGAGTTATTTAACAAAGTTTCATAAGAAACGATACAGATTCAAGATGTATGGTAATATATATGTATATATATATTTTTAAACAAAAATATTCACTTCTGCGTCAGATTTTTTCCACTTTTTACACCCAATTCTACATTTTTCGTGACTGTAAATCAAGCTTGGAGTGTTAACTCTCCAAAACACCAAAGCTTATCACAATCGGACAAGAAACAAACAAGTTATTAAATTTTAATAAATTGAGTTAAAAACTTTGAAAGTCAATACCTCCATACGGCGCCGAACAAAGAAAAATTACCCAAATGATTTGGGGTAAAATAACTTCAGCTATACGTAGTTAAAGCTTTTCGCACGTGTGGAAAATCACCCTATATACTGATGCATTTGATTCCCCATTTTGTCCCATTAAAAGCAGCCCTTAAATATAGTGTTCTCTATTAATTTTACTCATCGAAATAGAAAACGCAAAGCAATAAATCAAGCAGTTTACTTATTCTACAGTTCCGACAAAACATTAACTAAACTGTTAGCAACGCTTTCACATTGCTCGCCCTACAATGTGACAAAGCGTAGCGTTTTCCAAAACGGTCTGATGCTAAGTACAAGATTTAATTTGTTTTTGATCGAACAAAGGAAGAAAGGAAGGTGCCAAAGCGTACGAATTCCGCATCCCCTTTAAGAATTAAGGAATAAAAACCCCGCACACGAATCTGATTGGCATTATACGCAACCCTTGTTGTTAACATATTTCAGATCAGATCCTGGCGACGGATTTGGAAGAAACGCAGGACTCCCTTGACGATTCGAACGTCGTGGAGCACCCTAGAGCCCGCCGTGATGAGGAAGCTGTTGGTAGCCTCGACAAATGTCGCAGGAGACGTTTCAGAGAATGCTGCGATACGGCGTTTATGGCGAACCAACACAACGAAGAGAGAGAGTACAAAAAGGAATGCTTTAAGGAGATCTATGCGAAAGACAAGGATGCCCAAGGACCAACACCTGATCCCTTCAAATGCGATAAAGTTCATAAGCATAAGAAAGATATGACGGTAAGTTACTTATTGTGCGGAATCGATTTTGAATAATGAACAAAACAGTTTGCTTAGACCCATATAAGAAATTGCTTCTGCATATTTACGATTGTCGATTGCTGTTACGAATATCCATGTATTCTATCATATCGCAATAGTCACAAGTTATGAGCGTTAACATTTTCCAAATCATTGATAAGGGATCATACGCTTAGGATGCTGATAAATAAATAACTGTCTCACATGGGGGATAAAAATAGCATAGGGACATTTTCCCCATTAAAGAATTGGAAAGGTTATTATTTTATTGGTTGATGTAGTGAAGGTTTGGTATTTAAATAACAATATTAATTGACTATAGTTTTCTACTGGTACTTTTTCAATTAATCAATTTATTGATATAATGTCAACCAAAACAAATGATTCGGGTGATCCGTATCAATAATGTATATATTTTTTAGTACAGAAAACATTGAATGTAGAGGACATCGATTTAATATATACTTGCTGTGATTTTAGTATGTGTTTGTTTTATGCGTCTAACAGGCTTAAGTACTAAAACCCAAAAGGCTCGGAGATCCATTGCAATAATGAACAAAATTTGCTCCAAGGATTTTGAGAAATACTCGTTCGCAAAGTTCAATCTTTCGTAACTATATTAGTTGTTTATTGAAGGGTTGTCAGTTAATCCAAAGTCTATAACAATTGGATTTCCAAATTAAACCTTAGTAAAGCAAAAGTACTAAAAAAATTTCGTTTGTCAGATTGCTGAAACATTTTCGTTTTTAAATGATGAAACTAGCAACATTGTTGTTTGTAATGGAGATTCAAATTGGGTGTAGGTAGCCTAAAAATGAAAGAAAGCAAATCATTATTCTAGATTTGTAGTTAATTGACATTGTGCAGCATTCGATAACCAAATTATTCAATATATCGTTAAGGAATAGTTATAATTATTCGCTGAATTATTTGGTATTCTCGTTACTGGCTAGAATTTAAATGTTTGTAACAGTATCTTACCAAAAATTCGAAGATGAACAGGTGATTTGAGAACAATGGTAGAATCCGTATCTGCATTCGGGTGGTACAAATAACATTAAAACTACTCTCGGAATCAATCTGTTCAGAAAGTCATTAATTATATCTAATTCTGTTTGCTTTTGGGCTGGTCCTTCTATGAGAAGTTTCGCTTGCCTAAACGGTTGTTGTTTCCACCTTTGCACATGCTGATTTCTCAGTCTGTCCAGTATAGTGGCTTTAATTGAGCTTTGAGGTACGCCCACTGCAGGTTCGGGTCCCCAGAGGTGCTCCAAGGAGCCCATCCGGGCCAGCCGATCAGCGTATTCGTTACCCTCAAACCCACTGTGTCCCGGTATCCAACACAGCGTCAATCTAACGTTACGCTGCACCATCGCCTGTAGTTTTTCCCAGCATTCTAATACCAACCGCGAGGTTTTCTTAGGATTGCTGAGCGATTTAAGAGCCGCTTAGCTGTCTGAGTATATCGTGATGGGCAAATTTTGGTATGCCCTACAAGTACATTCATCAGCGCATTCGGAGATAGCTACTATTTCCGCCTGTAACACTGACGTATGAGTCCCCAATGGTGTAGATAGTTCTACTCTTGGAGAATGTCCAAATATGCCTGCTCCAGTACCGGCTGCCATTTTGGATCCGTCTGTAAACCAGACTAGTCCTGTATTGGCAAGTAGATCCTGGGAGCTTTCTGCCCATTCCTCTTTGGCGGGAATGTTGATGTGGAAGTTTCTGTTGAACGTATACCTTGGTACCATGCGGTCTACCTCCATGCAGCAGATCTCTGGTGCACTGGATGGTATCCCGCAACGCCCCATGTTGTAGCTCACGTCCTTCCATAAGTTTAATTGCTTTACTCTCCAGGCTGCTAACAGTGCCTCCGATTTCACTGCCACTGGCAGTGCTAGGAGCCCTATTAGCGCCTCGAGAGCAGCTGCTGGTGTTGTTCTTAGTGCACTCGTAAAGCCCACAGAGGCCAAACGCTGCACTCGATTGAGGATTGTTCCCAGTCTGTGTGTATCTGCGCTTTTTCACCAGCATACGCTGCATACGTGATGATGGGTCTTACCATGGTTATGTACATCCAGTGTACCACCTTTGGTTTGAACCCCCAGGTTGCGCCTAAGGCACGTCTGCAAATCCAAAAGGTTGCAGTTGCCTTCCTTGCTCTTTCCTCTACATGGTGTCTCTAAGTAAGTCTCTTGTCAAGTATGACGCCCAGATATTTTACTTAGAGGTTCCAGGCTAGATGAGTGTTGTATAAGGTAAGGGCCCTTTCTTGTAGATTCCTTCTTTTAGTAAAGAGCACTGCTTTGGTCTTCGTTGGGTTGACCGTCTGCGAATGCTCTCTGCACCAGCGTTCTACGGTATTCCGTCCATGTTAAGCAATCTCTAGGGCTTTCCCGTGGAATCTACCAGTGGCCAAGATTACTACATCATCCGCGTAACCTTGAGTATAAAGACCTTGATTGTATAGGTCAGTGATCAAGCTGTTTACTACCAAGTTCCACAGCAGGGGAGAGAGTACTTCCCCCTGCGTGCACCCTCTGGTAGCGTAGGCTGTCTTACTTCCATCGTTGATGGTGACCTTGATGGTTCGCAACTGGAACAGGTTTTTGATCCACTTTATGATCATGTTGAAAAACCCCTTTTCCGTTGCCGCAGCACACATCGAGTTGTAGGAGGCATTGTCGAACGCCCCCTCTACGTCTAAAAAGATTCCGAGGGCTATCTCTTTGTGGAGCAGCGCCTTCTCAATCCTGTATACTAGATCATGAAGTGCTGTTTCAACAGATGTTCCTGGTTGATATGCATGTTGGTTCGGATGCAGCGGGTTGTTTACCAGCGGTCCGTCCCTTAAGTGTCTGTCTGATGTTAAGCTGATGGGTCTGAAGGCTTTTGGCCCTGCGTACGAGACGCGCGCCGGTTTTGGTAAGAATACTATCTTGGATACTCTCCAGGCCATTGGAGTGTAGCCTAGAGCCAAGCTAGCTCTGTATAATTTGCAGAGAGTGTCGATGAGAGACTCCAGCCCTGCACTGAGAAACGCCAGAAAGATTCCATCGTCCCGAGCTGCTTTGAAGGTTGCAAAGCAGTTGATCGTCTACTTCACTTTTTCATGTGTGACTATTGAACTGGCTTTATGCCAGTCCCCACGGTTTATATGAATGATATTATTCCCACTCTGTTGTGTGTTGGGTGTTGCTGATGCTCCAGGAAAGTGGGCCACTAGTAACAAGCTTAAAGCTTCCTGCTCAGATGATGTATAGTCACCCGACGGCTGTTTAAGCGGCCCCATTTTGCATTGCGGGTCCCGTACTAAGGCCTTGTGTAGTCTTGCTGCTTCGGGTAGGGATTGAAAGCCTTCGCAGAACGACTTCCATGACTCTCTTTTCCTCTGCCGTATGGCTGTTTTGTATCGTCGCTGAGAAAGTTTGTAGTTTTACCAGTCCGTTTCATTCTCGGTTCTCTTGGCCTTATTCAAGAGACGTCTTGTTTCTTTACGATGGCGATCTAGGGTAGTGTCCCACCAAGGAACATTGCCACCACTAGGGGGCAATTTCCTTCGTAAGATTTTGTTACAGCTTGTTGTAACAAATCTGCAACTGTATCAACAGCTACTGTATCAGCCACCCTTCCAGGTACAGTCCCCAGGCGAGCCCTGAGGGACTCCCTGTAGGAGTCCCAATTAGTTCTGGCTGGGTTCCTGTAGCCTTTAGGTTGGCTGGCCACAGATGTGAGTGTAAAATCTTTGTAAGTCGTAGATTATACTGCGTATACAGAGTGTGTATAAATTAACGAAAAATCTACATGTATCGATATTCTTTGTAAAATCCTAAGTCAAAAATTAGAATACTGGAATGTTGTACCATGCTTTCTGCGTCTTCAAGAAGTCCCCAAAGTTTGGACACCCGTCTATTAATATGCTTCGATATCTGTTGTTAGAAAAAGCTGCCATTTAGAAAAACGAAGAATTGTGATTATGGTTTTTCCGTAGATGTAGCCTTTCTGTTTATTTTTAACATTTTCTTATTGACTTATTTTCATAAAAAATACATTTTCTAACATTGTACAAGGTCCCATGGTATTGTCACATGTTCACACTAGAAAATCAAAGTAATTCGATTCGCTCTATATAATTTTGTGTATTATTTGTATAGTTAATATTAGTTCTTGTGTTTCTGTGTTCTCCTGTTATCTTACTTCGTTCACTTATAAGAACTTTCCGTTCAGTGAGTATGCGACATGTACATGGTATACGGTTTTTATAATGGAAATGCTAACATGGAGAACAAGAATACCGGGCAGATTTTCCAAACTGGAGGTATCCTAGAGGAAATGTATCTTGAAGGCTAGACTAACGTGTTCGTGGAACTGGTTAATTTATCAAGAGCCAAGTTAACGCTGGTTGACCAAGGCAAAGACGTACAGTACAACTGGAAGAGCAAATTTTAGATGCACCCTCCGTGAGTACCCGCCAATTAGTCGCCACATTAAATATTCCTAGTAACAAGACCATTCATTTCGTTCAACGAAAATACCTTCTTAATCCTGCAAAGTTCAGCGCCTCTATGAAAATGATAACATATCCCTATTGAATTTTTATGGCACGATAATAAATAGAATTCGTGTTAATGGTGGCTGCTTAAGACGTATTTGCTGGAACGATGAGTGCATCCTTACCAGAGATAGCGTGATTAATATGCATGATATTCACTATTGGGGTGAGGAAAACCCACACGAATTTCGTGAATACAGTCACCAAAGAAGGTATTCCGTTAATGTATAGCTGGGCATGATAAACCACAGGGTGGTTGGACCAGTTTACCTACCAAATCGTCTTAATGCTGATGCATACATCAATGTTTTGGAACAAGTTATTGAGGAAACTTCCGTTGAACGTACTGTCTAATATAATATACATTCATAATGGAGCTCCTGCTCATTTTGCCCATAATGTAAGATACTGGTTAGCAGAACATTTCGGAAACAGACGGATTCGTCGAGGCGGTCAAATTTTATAGCCCACGTGATCACACGATCTCAATCCTTTAGACTTTTTTGTTTGAGGCTTTATTAAAGGAAAAGTTTATGCCGCGCCTCCACCAAACGCTGACGAAGTTAGAAACAGAATTAAAAATTACACCAAAAATATTGGAGTGAGTAATGCAGACGATACCACGAAGATTGGAGCTATGTTTATAAGCAGACAAATTTTAATTCGAACAATTATTTCAGGTAGGTCATTATTATAAGTAGTTAGTTACCGTGCATAGTATAACAACAGTTTGAGTGCAGTGTTTTCAAATATATATCTATTTTAAATGGTTCCTGAGAACATAGAAAGCATGGTACAACATTATAGTATTACGATTTTCGACTAAGAATTTTACGAAGAACATCGCTACGTATAGCTATTTCGTTAACTTATAGACTCCCTGTACTCGTATTCGTATGTAGTTTGGAGGTATACGGCTTACAGAAATCATTGATAAAGTCGTTGATATACATAAATTTTATACTGAATTTGGGCTTTCCTCTCAAACCAAAGAGCTTGTAGAACTGTTCTAAGTATTCTATTTTAAATAGTTTGGGTATTAACAAATTGCCCAGTATTAGCGTTGCCCTATTTTGGACGATCATATGCAAAACCGGGTCGAATAACCGTTTTGTATTTACCGCTTTCGGTTTTCAATAGCTGATTAGCCGGGTGTGAGCCTCATTCAGTTTTCGATTGACGTGGTACCCCTATTTTAATGGGTATTCTATTTATACGCCTAGGTATTTTACTGCGCTGTCTGCATTGTTTTACTGTAATTGTTGGTTATTTAGTGCGATCGTCAGTGTTATTCGACGGATAATAAAACTTTTAATGGCTGTTTTGTTAGTCTTAAGTTAGATTAAGACATTATTTTGAGAACTATTTCCTTTGATTTGAACTAGATGAGGCGCGATCGCTGGTATAAATTAGTTGCATTAAATTTTCATCAACACCATTTGTGCTTAACACGTAAGCAAGCTTTTCATTATCAATTATCTGATTTATTTTAGGATATTGAAGTCTAATTGATTCAGCGACTTGGTTAAGGTCATATAGAAAACAAATTATTCATTTAGGCACGCAAATTAAAGTCTAATCTAAGCAAATATGTGCTCAAATATGGAATATTTAAATATTCTTCCAAGCAGTAGAGTCCTAATACACTTAAAAAAGGGGAAAAAATTAAAATATGTTTCTTGAAAGTGATTATGATTTCTTCCTACAAAACGTAGGGGATTTAATATTTCCTTGGTATTTGTCAAAAAATCATTTTCTTGGCAACCAATTTTTGTAATAACGAGATAACTGTAGATGTATATCCTGCAAATACATTTTATTAGTAATATTTTACATATATACAGGGTGTCCCTAAATTGCCTTAAGAGTTGCAGGTAAACTTTTACCTTTTAAAAATTTTTAAGACAAAACTGCAAGAAACAATTTGCTCGCAGATTCGTTTTCTGTACGATGGTGTTAAAGTTCATACCTTTAGTGCAGAATTTTAGCCAAATGGTTACAAGAAATTAAGTAAAACATGTATTTGCTTAATGAGGAATCTTAAATTAATTCAAAATCGCTAATTAACATTGAATTAGCAATTTAGCTCTTCGTTTGGAAGTACTGTTAAAAATCATACTTTTGGTAAAAGTACAATTTGACAACAATGCAGGTGCATGGGTACTGTGATAAAAATTTCGAAAATCTGTTGTTTGCGTTTTGACACGTGTGTCAAGTAAATCAATTTTGAATTGACATTACGAATTCTGCATGAATTTCGCCTTTAATTCGTGTTATTGAGTTTACTTGTGTCTTGACCATCATTATGACGTATGCTATAAACGAGTACGTGGATATGATTTGGATTCTTGCGGAATGTGAGGAAAACTGCAATGAGGCTGCCATGGTTTACGATCAGCGTTTTCCTAATAGAAGACATCCAAGCCACGTAGTAATTCGAGCTGCAAATCACACTGTTGCCCAGTTTCAGATTCTTTAACTGCTTGTTATGAGGAAACTGAGCGGACAGGTAGTTCCTGTTTGCAATTTTGAGGTCTATATCGGTTATAGAAAAAGTTTACCTGATCCTGAAGGTAATTTAGGGACGTCCTGTATATATATATATATATATATATATTAACACAATGTTGTCAATTTAATACATATGGATTTCCACAAAGTACAGTTATAGAAGTTGTGCCAATAAAACAACAATAAAACGAGAACTTATGGAAATGTTTTAAGTAGTGAAACATAATGCACTCAAAATGTGCTTAAATTTTGTGAGAAATAACTAAAAGTTGGTAGAATCAAGCTTGCGTTGCCATTCGGAATGTGAGAAATTCGGCAATCTTTTGAAATTCACAAATAATGTAACAAATAATTGGAAAAGTATTCTGTGATTATTGAAATTACAAGAATTAAACCTGCCCAAGTTTTTAAAGAAAATTTATCTTATATTAGTAATCTATGATATAATCCTATTTTTAAAATGATGCTATTACTGCTTGTTACATAAACTTCAAACGAAGAAAATAATAAATGTTGCATTTTCAATGTTGGGCCTGGTTTGATTAATTTGCTGCATAGAACAATTAAAATAAAAATAGTTCTCATACATAAAAGCGTCTTGCGTCACATTCATCCAACTAAGATCACAACTTTTCTATTCTTCACTCTAAAAATAAACACGAGATGAGAGAGTTTCTATTGTAGTAACTTATGAGGTACTATTCAAGACCCAAGCTAATTCATCAACGGTAGAACGGCTTCCATATAAAAGCGTAGTATTTTAAATCAGAATTACTAGTCTTTTCCGGGTGTTATTACATACGCATTATTGCATTTATCAGGAATTTGTAATAATTGGTTTGATCAGAGCCAAAGTTTTCAGTAAAAATCCATTCAATAAAATATGGAAAGGTAAACAAGTATTTCCAGTGCAAAAAATCCAATTTTGCACTGAATAACTACTCTTGAAAACAAATACAGATTGATATGGATTTTTTTCATCTACAAATAAATTTTGTTTTATATTAAAATGCTATTTTGTGTTACAGTGTTTCGTCCAATGCCTGGGCCAAAAGAAAAACCTGGTAAGTACAAATATTCAAAGTCAAGGTTAGGAAGAGAGTTCGTAACGAATAATATCCTGTAATTGTTTAATTTACACTAACGTATTACGTCAATGTACGCAGTGACTTTGTTTACAGTTCTATTTTTGATCAGTCACCAAAAAGCATGTGTAATTATAATCGAGTTGTCCATTGTTAGCAGGAAGTTAAAAACTGATAACATCTTGCTCTATTTCCCATGTTTCCTGCAATTTTTAAGTTTCGCAACAAGGCCTTCTTTTTGTCACGTAAACACTATTGTTTCAAAAATGCTCGCAATAGTTTTCCCCATTTTAAATCATAAAACTAAGAGGCCGTTGTCAACAGTTCCCGTTGTGGTGCTAAAATAATTTTCAGTTTGAATTAGGACTACTATGTAAATGCTGAAAATGTAACGAGCACTGCATTGCCTTTTGTACAATGATTACGACGGTCGATTGCTTTTGAAACGGAACGGTTAGTTGTTTCACAACACAAATTAAACTGAACGTTGCACACGAGCTTTGGATACAATTAAATTTTAGTAGAGTTGCTGCAGAATAATACTAAACCTGCATATGGAAATTTGCGGCTTGATTTTGACGTGTATAACTAGAAAACAGGAATTCGTTCCGAATAAAAACATTTTGTTGACGTCTCTTTGTTAAAGCCAAAAATAATTTTTATGTTTGATTCAGATCAAAAAATGCCATCAATCGTGCTAACCAAAGTTATATCGCGAGACCCATCTACGACGTAAACAATTCAAAATGTGGTCATGCTCATGTTTGCTACATTTTACTTGACAGTGTTTGAAAAATGATCAAATTGTTTAAGCTGTTAGGATACGGTACGATTATTTGAATTTTAAATGAGGTAAAAACATGAAATATAAAATCATTCTCACACTTTACTACACAAAGTAATAGGATTATACAGGGTGTATCAGAAATAGGTACAAATATTAAATCCGATGGTAGATTACAATATATACAAACTAGAAAAAACATTTCTTTGGCAATGGGACACATAAGATATGAGAAAATAATAATTGAAAATTTGACCCAAAATTGTTTGAGTACCGCAGGATAATAACAAAAATTGAGTTCAAAGACATGTTATGCAAAGGAGAGTAAGATAGAAGCGCAAAACAATTTCTTATCACCTGCCACAAACCAATCCTATTAGGTAGGTCAGTAATTTCTATTCGGTCTGTTGTTGAAGCTGGCAAGCAGTGTTTCTATCAAAATGGAAAATTTTACGAACATTGAAGTTACTGATGTTGTTCTTGTTTACGGGGAAACTCAAGGAAACGCTCTAAGGGCAAGGCAAATGTACTTAGAGCGATATCCTCAGCGCCGCATTCCAAACAGCCGTACATTTACTAGAGCAGTCCAACATTTACGGGATTATGGCACGTATCAACCACAAAACCATCATCGCGGTCGTTCAAGAGCAGAAAGGGTTGTTAATGTAGAATGTCTTAGAATTAGTGGAGGAGAGTCCTAGTGTTAGCACTAGAAGACTTGCGTTACAAACTGGTGTTTCCCATTCTACTGTTTGGCGGATTTTGAGGGATCAGGCACGACACCCTTACCACGTTCAACGCGTTCAAGGTTTGCAACCAGCGGAGTATGTACGTAGGCACGATTTTTGTGAATGGCTTCTTCAAAAGTGCAACAACCAACCAAATTTCCTGTTCAATTTGTTATCTATTGATGAGGAAGGATTTACGAAAGAATGTCCATGATACCCACATTTGGTCAGATGAGAATCCACGCGAAATAGTGGAACACAGTTTCCAACAACGATTTTCCCTAACTGTATGGGCAGGCATTGTAGGTGATCACCTTATTGGGCCATACATTTTACCTGCTCGTCTAAGTGGAGCTCTGTATTTACCCTTTCTTAAGAAAGTCCTAGCAGAATTGTTTGAAAACGTATCTTTAGAGATACGACGTAACATGTGGATTTTGCTTGATGGTGCTCCGCCTCATTATGCTAGGGATGTAAGGGAATGGTTAAATAATAACCATCCTGAAAGGTGGATTGGACGAAACGGGTCACTTCCATGGCCAGCTCGTTTGCCAGATTTAAATAGTTGTGATTTCTTTTTGTGGGGCTACACGAAACGATTAGTTTATTCTACGCTAGTAAACACAGTTGGGGAATTAAGGGTACGCGTTGAAGACGCTGCCGATAGGATTCGGCAAGATCCTACCGTTTTCGCAGGGATACGTAATTCAATGCTTCGACGTGCCTGTGTTCTCAGTGATTGTCATCATTTTGAACATTTAGTGTGATCCACTTTTCACTTTTGAGGTACACTGTTTTTTATGTTTTTTTCAGTTGTATTAAAATTGAATTAAATAAATGATGGGTATTCTGAAATAAATTAGTACTTTTTTAAATGCTTTATGCGTTTGGAGTTTTTTTTTGTATGAAGCAGCACTTGTTTATAATTTTTATAACCCATGATAAAGCGAAAACGCAAAAATTTAATTTAGCCGTGAATCAAATTCTTAATTGCCTTCTAATTTCAAAAATGTCCAAGTGCTACAATTAAACCTTGACCCCTCCCAATTCCGTAGTTTATCACAAGCCAGACAAGTTTTTACATGTTTGCCACTTTGGATTTACTTTACTAATTGTAAAGTAAATCCAAAGTGGCAAACATGTAAAAACCTTCTACAGCTTAAATGCGTTTTCTATGTATCTTCAGCAGTTCTCAACCAAATTTTATTTTAGTTTTTAATTCAAAAAAATAAATTTAATAATTTTTGAAAAATGAATTGTGCCTATCTATTACTGGTTTAAATATTTGTACCTATTTCTGATACACCCTGTATATTAGGCTAGTAATGTTCAATCAGAGAAAATTAGAGAAGTGTGACGGATATATTAAGGTTGACCTTACTGTTTCAATTTTATTGCTCCTTGACTGTTAACTATCGTAGGTATCAATTATAACATCTTCAGTATCTCTAAAGTTTGGTGTTTTACCATTCTTCGTTAGCTTTAATTTTGATTTAGTTTTGAATTGTTTTGTAAATTATTTATGTTATTCTGGGAAATCAAAGAATTTTATGAGATACATCCAAATTTATTTGTTACTTAATTATATAAAGCCATATTTATACTTGCAAATTCATTATTTGACAACATGAATCTGAGACTGCGACCATGTATCGAAAGAATTTTCTTGATTTCTATTTTCAGTCGTAAGTCTAGTCTTTTCTTCATGTTACTGTTACTATTCCATTAAATATTGAAGCATTGAATCGGCTTTGATTTAAGTCGTAAAACACATAATTAATTTTCACAATATCTTTGTGTAACATCTTTATATAATATCATGGGACAGAAAAAACTAAATGAGAGTAAGCTGCGCTTATCTCCCAAAACGTTGGCTCCAGTGATAGTCGATAAACCGCACAGACGGAAAAACTTCAAACACAACGACGGAAAATGATTACATATAAATTTAATGACAATTATACCAAGTTGTTTCACGAGGACAGAAAATTCCTCTTAGATAAAACTAAACTTGGTATAACTTTGATAAAAATTTATGAGTAAGAATTTAATAAACACTGTGATTTATCTACTATCACTAGAGCCAACCTTTTAGGAGAGAATCACAGGTAACTCTAATTTCTTCTGCCTCACGATATTGTACAAGGTGGTCCATGGTAGCGGGAGATGGTGAAAACGTTATAATTTTGAAACCATGCATAGGTTGCTATGGATTTCTTTATCAAATGATTTGACATTTCATGCCATTCAGTAATCATGGAACGGTGGTCCGGTGAGCAACGTTCTTTTGTAATCAAAGCGTATTACAAAAATAATGACTCTGTGGCCACAGCACAGCGGGAATTTGGAATTAATTTCAATATTCCTCGTCACGGGAGAGTTCCATCTGGTCACGCCATAAAAGAGTGGGTTCGTAAATTTGAAGAAAGCGGATCAGCGAACAATGTCAAACGCACGGGACCAAACAGAAGTGTCAGAACTTTGGATAACATTGATCGCGTTAGAGCAGCTATACAACGCAGTCCGAAACGTTCCAGTCGAAAACATAGTCAGGCAATTGGCTTAAGCTAGGACGACTTTTCTCTGAATTTTACGTAAGGATCTCCATTTCCATCCTTACAAGATCCAGATTGTTCAAGCACTGAAGCCAACAGATCTGCCTCGTCGCCTGCATTTTGCTGAAAGGATGTTACAACAAGAAATTGATGCTCATAATTTATGGATGTCTGATGAAGCGCATTTCCATTTATCAGGCTATACCAATAAACAAAACAGCCGTTATTGGTCTTTGGAAAATCTAAAGGAAATTCACCAACAACCATTACACAGTCCGAAGGTAACGGTATGGTGTGCAATATTCTCTATAGCAATTATTGGTCCCTACTTTTTTGAGGATCAGAATGAAAATGCTGTAACAGTCAATTCTGCACGCTATGATGACATGCTAAACCAGTTTCTGACACAGCAATTGAACCTGCTTCCACAGAAAAACAGAATACATGGTTCCAGCAAGACGGTGCTACTGCACATACCGCAAGGGTTTCAATGACTGCTGTGCGAAGACTGTTTCCTGATCGCGTTATTTCTAAACACGGGGACATTGAGTGGCCTCCAAGATCGCCAGACCTAACGGCGTACGATTACTTTTTATGGGGCTATCTCAAAAGCAAGGTTTTTATTGATAAACTACGAGATATTTCGGAGCTGAAAAGAAAAATTATTCAAGAAATTGCCAACATTCCGTTAGATATGTTGCGGCGTGTTATGCAGAATTTCAACGTCCGACTTCAGGAAGTTATAGAAAGGAGAGGAGGCCTTTGCCGGCATAATTTGTAAGAAATAAAAATGGCCAATATTTGTCTTTTTACTGGTATACTATGTTTTAGTTAAGTACAGTTTCTTTTAGAATAAAAAAAATTCTCAAAATCTCCCGCTACCATGGACCACCTTGTATAAGGTATGAGTAGTGCATAAGCAACCAATAAATTTTGATAGCTTAATCAGAATGAAAGAAGTTTAAGGTTATACATGGGGTTTGCTTTCCTTTGCCTATTCTTATGTACAGTTATAATGAATATTCCGTATCGTCAACAGCATTTCGCGCCCTACTACTAAGCATCGGTTTTTTTCTGCCATATACTTCTTCTCAGCAAATCCGAAAGGCAAGAATTCCAGAGAAGATTTTTGGCATGAGCACCCTACGGTTACAAACAAAATTGGGAAATTGTGTGTAATGCGAGTATAGCTCAAGATTTGCTTATTCTGCGCGGTAATGCTAGGGAATCGGTATACAAGCCGTAATATTGACGTTTTGTTTGGAAAGCGGGCGTTCTGACAACTGAACTCCCTCCGCTGTACAGGGTGCATCAGAAATAGGTACAAATATATAAGCCAGTAATAGTGTGGCTTAACTAGAATTCAATGATACTATTGATTTTTAAAAAATCATTAAGTTTATTTTTTTGAATTAAAAAATAAAATAACATTTTGTTTGAGAACTGCTGATGATACATAGAAAATGCATTCAAGCTGTCGAAGGTTATTACCTAATTGTAAAGTAAATCCAAAGTGGCAAACACGTAAAAACTTGTGATAACTGAATAGATATTACTGACCTACCTAATAGTATAGGTCTGTGGAAGGTGACAATAAATTTTTTAGAACTTCTATCTTACTCTCCTTTGTATAACATGGCTTTGAACTCAAATTTTTGTTATTATCCTGCGGTACTCAAACAATTTTGGTTAAATTTTCAATTATTATTTTCTCATATCTTAAGGGCCACATTGCTAAAGAAATGTTTTTTCTAGTTTGTATATATTGTAATCTACTATCGGATTTAATATTTGTACCTAATTTTGATACACTGTGTGTAATCTTAGCTAATTTATTATATGCGATAAGTTAATAATATTTGCTACATTGACAATTACCAAGCGTTTTACATTTTTAAGTTAATCTTTACCTAATACCTAATAATACCTATTAAAAATACCCTGAAGACTTCCTACAATTTTACAATTCATAACGTAAAAGAATTTAATGGTTTTTTGGAAAAATTGCAATTTCTTTGAACTAATCCGTTCAAGTCCAAGTAACGACTTACATACACAAAGTTTAATTGGCAAAAAATCCAGTAGTTGAAACGTATAAAATGTAACAGTTCCAATTCACCGACGGTGTGATTCTTGTAATTGAAAGTAAATTTTAGGGAGGTTAGTGGTAGTTAAATATAATACACCTTTACGGAGAATAAAACAAAAATATTATTTTCAACTCGGAAAATAAGAAACTCATTAAACATATCAAATTGCTGATTTCGGGAGGTGTGCTTAGTTAGCAAATGTATTATATAATTTCCAAAAATTCTATTTTCTAGTTGTGAAATGTACATGGTTAAGTGTCAGTGTTATAGGAATTTTATTAATTTATGGTATTATATACCAATTGTTCTCATTTTTGAAATTAACGGGTCTTGCGAATCAGAAGTTTCTAAAAATACTTAAAGGGTACTAAAGCAACTCAAATAAGCTAAATTAAGCATTTCATTGTCTCTCTAGCTACATTAATTAATGACTTCTCTACCTGCGGTTTTTAAACTGGTACACAACATAGCCAAAACTGCTACAAGGCAAAAAAATTATCAAGAAATATTACAAGAAATTATTATAAAAATTTGCCAAAGTAGTACAAAAATACAGTAAAATTATTGTACTTTTTGTGACGATTACGTAGAAGTAATTTGGGAATTTTTTAACTTATTATAAAATGCCCCATTCTTTAAGAAAATAATACATAACATGGAACTGAATTTTTATCAGATTTTCTTAAAAAATATTTGTTACCCTATTTATTTGACGTATATTAAACGTAGTGTCTTTCACATTGGCTGCAGTTCGCTTCGCAGTGCTCATGTAGACGGTCCCCCGTGGCGGATAGCCACACGAATGTATAAAGGCTTATCGATGTAAAAAGTTACATTTAATGTCGAAATAGCAGGTCGCTTTACAGCCCTTTTAACCGCAAAAATAATTAACACTGTATAATTTCGCACAATATAATGTTCTTAATTACGACGAATATCATCAATTCCTCAAAAGTTCTAACGTTAAGTGAATATACCTAGCTTAGAGTGAATATCCAAACTTAGAATTGAAATAGTCAACGACAATATTATAGCATAGTATCAAAAATATAAAAATATCCTTTTTAGCAACAAGAATTGCAAAAGAAGTTATTAATATACTAAAATAGTTTGTCTATATAGTTGTCTTCATGAATAGATCTTTAGAAGTACTATTCGTGGTTACATAGTTCGCAAAGTATTAAATTTCATTTTGTAATCACTCAAAATCACTTGGAGTTAAAACTTTTGTGTTTTATTCTGAAGGACACCTTTTCTTAAGTGCAGCTACTAAGAACAAAGTTTTTAAAAGTTTTGTGTTTCGGATTAAGATTTGCTTTCAAATGCCTAAAAATCTATTTAGAAATATCGAATGGAACTAATTTTTGTTACATCTGCGTTAAGTCTGCTACATATTCCAACTATTTTACAACTTCGTAGAATCCAAAATTGAATCAACTTCTGTTTCGTTTTTATGTTCGTTTCAAATTTGCCGCTTTATATGAATTAATTCCGTAATTTGTTTGCCGCTTCGTAAGAATTAATAACATTATTTTAATTGCAGTCTTATTTTGGGTTACCGTTTCGCTATTTTGTTGTGTCTTTCTAAGTTTGACATATGTTAATAGTTTCTTTTGTGTCGAAATTGCCGACTCTTGGTTTTTTCGGGCTTGACCTCGGAAGCAGATGCTTTTGAGAACTCACGTGTCCCTTATTCTAGAACATTTCATCACATGTCGAAATATGGTGCAACCTTTTTGGGGGAATGAGGGGTCGTGTTGCGTTTTTGAAGTAGCCAATTTTCGATATCTGATGACTCCGGTTCTCCGAAAAATCCATCAATCGGGCGCCAAAACTTTTGTTACGGG
>JABXWE010011192.1:0-36648 GCA_014611495.1 Limonius californicus | reverse complement strand
ATTAACTAATTGTTAATTATCTTTATCATGCTTTAAACTACACTAAAATACCTTCGGAAGGACTGTTATATATTAAAAAGGATATTTATTGGTACAAAAATCCATATTTTAACCTGAAATATAGTCTAGATAGATTAATATTGTCATAATTTATAACAATTAATGTAAAATTATAGTTAAAACTGTATTTATAAACCTGTTATATGTAAAAACTGTTATCGATACTTCGTACGTTGCTTCGTAATGTGGAATATGAACTCAAAGTGAAGTTATACAGTGTATGGCCTTTTGAAATCCTGTTGTGTGACTAAATACTCGTTGTAGACGATGATGTGGGTCTTTTTGGACAGTACCAGAGCCCTAAAACTCAAAAGTTACTGTTATTTTAAGTTTTTCGATAATAAGTGTATAATTTTGATTTAGAAGGTTTTATATTAGCCAATTTAATTAATATTATATCTAGGAAAGGTATTTAATAGGTTTCTTTGATGAATTATGTTGTTTATTTTATGATATTTGTGTTTGTAAATAAATTTTGAAAATTATAGGTTAGATCTAGAATTTTGTTAATTATGTTGTGTATAATTCTTTTATAGGTTGTTAATGTGTTAGGACGTGTTCTCACTAAAAGCAACCGGCGACCGCAACGCAACAGCAACGCGACTCGGCGCTAATGTAAAAAACTTATGTTATAATCTGAGGACTGTGTTAATTGTGTTTTTGTAAGGTTTTCGAGTTAATTTTGCAAATTTAGCTATATTTTAAAATGTTAAAATTATTGTCAGGAATTTGTTAATTTTGGGTACCAAAATGTAGATAAAAATTCATAGAAAACGATTATGAAATTAGTTTTTCGATATATTTATTCATAAGGCTTATATTAATTATTTAAATTTTATAATTATAATTTCTAGAATATTCCTTAGATTTTGTTTCAAATTCTGTATTTTCATTGGTTGATGTCAGCCATTATCTTGCAATTTTGTTGAAAAAATTGAAGGCAGTTCCTATTTGGCCATCGAACAAAGCGCACGTAATTTCAATTAGCGCTCATTTTAATTTTATTTTGTGTTTTAATTCAACTATAGTGCTTAATAATAAAAGAATTTACCAAAATTAATTATAATCGAAGTGTGTTTCTTTTGTGGAATTTTTCTGAAAAGAAAAGAGAATAAAATTAAAATCTTTTATTCACTTATTAAAAATAATAATCCTGTGGTATTAAAAAGAATTAAAGAACTTACCTTAACAAATTCGAACATTTAACTGAACAATTATAGTAATTCAGTGGTTTTGTTTCGCAAACTGTTGAATTTGCGATCTTGATGCTGTCATAGTTAAATTCAAATGGATCTTATCTAGACAATGAGACCTTCAAGCAGTATAAATGCAGCTGTTGCAGAATTTGCAAGAAATGGTGTCTACGTTACAGTCAAAGGGACTTAAAATTCAAGATAAGTTAAAATTTAATTCTGTCATTATAAGATTATGTATTATATTTGCTTCATAATTAACTATCTAACTAGTGAAGCCACGAAACAATTATCCTTGAGATTATAAGAGTCTATATAGATGCTATAACTAATAATCTATAGAATTTATGTTAATTAATTTGAGTAAAAACTCAAATTTGGCGCCCAACTAAAAGTTATATTTTAAATAATCATTCGATTTTGCATAGTTATTATTATTAAAGATAAATACATAGCATTTATTATGACGCAAGCCAACGTGGGGCTTTTATAATTCATGTATGTAAAAAAAATTGGATTTCGATAATGTAGTATTATTTATTTCTATAAATAATTCATAGCAATATATATAACTAGAGCAAACGGCAATCATGGTATTTCAGGACCTTAATCCATAAATCCAATCATTTTTCTCAGAAATCATTCTTTGCCGTTTTAGCGAATTTGTTCCAAACTTGTTCACAGGAAAAATAAGTAGTTAGCCATAGCCAGAATAATAATGTTCTTTGTGGTGTTCAGTTCGATTGCGAATAATATGTAAATCCTTCCTGAATAGCCAGTAAACAGCAATTAAAGCCATTTAAACCAAAAACGTTTGACAGACAACGAGCGATGAACACGCACCGATAAAACCTCGATAATACTTTCATTGGTCGCAGAAAGCATTTGTCACCAAATGAATTCCGGTTGACAAGTTTGAATAATCTGTTCTATATCGGTAAACAAGGCTGTCACACATTGAATTGGAGTATGTCGGCATCAGAGGCGCGTTAGATGCATATGCATTGTCACACAAACGCCACTATTGGTGGTGCTATTGCCCAGATTCAATTTCCAATATGCATACAGTGGATGCATCACGGTTTAGACGGAATTACTGTAGTGATCGGATTCCCCATACCGTAGCGAGCCCCTCGTGGCCCACCTAATATCCCATTGCTCACCGCTATCGACATTCGGGGCCTGAATCGATCTACGTTCTGCATTTGTAGTGGTTGGGCTTCTACAAGAGCATAATGCACGTGTTGCATGTAATGCATTAGTGCAGTTTAGAATTTAATTGGTTCCAATGCCATATTTCTGCATATTATAGCGAGAATTAGCACAAAAGCAACGTGTTACTACAGTCGGTGTCCCCAACAAACGAGATCCAGCTGCAGCTTTGTTGAATATATGGATTATTGCTGCAAGATGAGCAAATACTACTGTTTTGTGAAACTTGTCTTTCATAGGTTGGGCGTTTCAACGGTAACTACTCCGTAAATTATAGGTGCATACCTATTATCGGGTGAGGGGAAAAGGTCTATCAGGCCACCTTGATTTGTAACATTTTCTAAATTCCATTGCTAACTTTAAATGTATAAAATTAAATTCAAATCGCACCACTAGAATAAGACAAATTTGAATTAAAAAGGAGGGATTATAAGAGAGTATACTACGCAAGCCCCCAAGCGTCTTGATTTTTTCGTTGCTAAAATTCCACACTACAAAACGCCCACCGGTATGTATACATTACATACAGTATACATTTGTATGTAGGTGTATGTATAGACCCAGCATAACTGCAGATGCAAATAAAAAATGCTGTATAATTGCAAATCTGAGCCACTGCGACATATATCATTTAACATATCACATCATATAACATTTCCGTGAATACAAGTTACAAATTATGCACATTTACAAAGTACATAATTTACATCTAAACACAGATTATATATACATTAATAAAATAATGAAATAATTAACAAACATGGCTTAAATTGTGAAAATTCACTTCGAACACTTCAAGGGCACTATTTTCACTAGGTTTTTGACAAGAATGATTTCATTAGTATGCTATTGTCATAAATAATAAAATGTTGACCTACAAATCATTGCAATTTAATATATTTTCTACGGAGGAAATATCACTAAACAAGGTCCTAATCGGAAACAAACATGTCCGTGATTAAGTACAAATTACGCATATTTACAAAGCATATTACTTACATCTAAACACAGTTTATACATTTATTAATAAAATAGTTAAAGCCACTAGGGATTACCGTACCGTCGCTAAACTTAATCTGACTTAAACTACCTAATCTAAGAGAAACCGGCATCGCTGCGGCCCAGTACTGAACCTACGCCAGAACGTCATAATTCCCCATGGCCTCCTCTGCACGCAGGAGAATCACTCACCTGCCTAATAAAATAATTAGTATAATAATTAACAAACATGAGTTTAGTTATTGAACCGGTACACTATACAATATCTGATTCAACTTAAAAAATGTAAGTTTGTATTTTTTTTAAATGCGCGAATGACGAGATACGGTTACAATTCCACAACACCGCAGCCCTAAGGCTCATTGTGTCGTTCATCATGTCGCCTATTCAGTGAAGAGTTTTGCCGTTTCTATCAGTAGTCTCGTCACTAGGTTTTCTCTTGTTAGAGTTTCTCGATAGTTTGCTCCTCCCAGGAGTGTATATATCCATCTGGCAAGAGTTTCACAGTCGAAGATGATATGAGAGGCTGTTTCGTCCTCCTCATTACAGAGTCTGCAAATAGGTTCTTCCCTCTGGATGTCCATTGTATGCATGTGTTTTCGAAGGTGGCAGTGACCGGTTATCAGCCCCGTCACTAGCCTGATTTGGAGTCTGCTTAATCACAGTATGTCATCCGCCAGTTTTTTGGGTTGTTTCCTTAGCATTACGTTACTATGTCTCAATCCACTCACGGAGTTCCAGTGATTGTGGTGTGTTTTGTTTGTTCACCCAATCAACCAGCTGCGTACTGTGGTTTTGGTGAACACAAATACTGGTTCAGGGCCAGTAAAAGGTGTTACTGATCCTTTTTCGTAAGTGTGTCAGCATTTTCATTGCCTTGTATACCCTTGTGTCCCGGCACCCACACTAGGGTTACCCTGTTGTGGCTTCCCAGAGCTATTAGGTGTTGTAGACAATCCCATACTAATCTTGAGTTAATCCGGTGACTAGCTAGGGTTTTTGTAGCAGTTTGGCTATCTGTTAGGGCAATAATATCTTTTCCTTTCTAATTTCTTCAATGTATTCCTGTAGACATATGTCTATAGCGTGAGTTTTGCTTGTAATACTGTGGCATTTTTCCCCCTAGATGCATATGCATTAAATTGGGGAGATTCGCCATATATCCCTACACCAGTGCCGTTGTCAGTTTTAGATCCATCTGTATACCAGATTAACTTGTTAGTTTAACCACTAAGGCTCCCATGTTAGAAGGGGCGGTTATAGACTTCAGTAATTAAGTCAACTACTTAGGAATTACACTAGACCAGAAGTTGACGTGGAACTCACACATTGATAAACTGCAGAAGAAGGCAGTTCTAGCATCCCTAGTATGCCGTAGGCTGGTAGGAAGAAACTGGGGGCTAAAACCAGCAATGATCTATTGGCCATACGTGGCTATAGAAGACCCATGGTCACGTACACAGCAGTCGTATGGTGGCCAAAAACAAAACAGATCACCACTCAGTTACAGTTAGAGAAGATACAACGTCTCGTCTATCTGAGTATAACAGGTGCAATGAGCACCTGTCCAACTGCAGCAATAGAGACCATGTTAGGACTAACGCCCCTACACCTTCAGGTGAAAAAGGAGGCAATGCGACATGCGCTCACGCTTGCAAGGGCAAATAAATTAAAATCAGGAGACCTGATAGGCCACTTAGGTATTCTAAATTTCACTCACCTAGAGCGAACGGCCTACACCGTATCTGATTTTATGCTAATAAAATACAACTTCGACCAACCTTTTAGAGTGACCATCACAGACCGGAGAGTGTGGTCCTCGGGAGGACCTTCCTTTAAGAAAGGATCCATCCAGTGGTATACAGATGGTTCGAAGATGGAAGGAGGAGGAACTGGAGCGGGAGTCTACGGACCCGGTTGCCGCATTTCAGTACCCCTCGGTGCCGTAACTACCACCTTCCAAGCTGAGGTTTATGCCATAAACCTTTGCACAAAGATAAACCTAAGGAAGAGCTATAAAGGTGCAACAATTGACATCCTCTCAGACAGCCAGGCAGGAATAAGGGCTTTAAAGGCCCCCATTTGTTATTCGAAACTAGTCTGGGACTGCCTGAACAACCTCAAACAACTGGCAAACAGAAACCACGTTAGCTTGTGGTGGGTGCTAGGGCATGAGGCCGTACCAGGCAACGAAAAGGCCGACGAACTCGCAAAACGCGGAGCATCGACGCCATTCACTGGACCTGAGCCTTGCTGTAGGATACAGAAAAGCCACATAAAACATGCGGTCAAACTGTGGGAGGAACAACAGAAATCCTCATACTGGCAGAATATTCCAGGACAACGTCAGGCAAAACAGTTCGTCACTGTTTCGCAAAATAAAGCAAAACTTGCTTTGTCTCTGAGCAAGATGGAATTGAAAACCATCACTGGCCTATTAACAGGCCACACAACACTAAAATACCATCTTTTTAAGATTGGTAAAGCTGAGGACCAAATCTGCCGTTTATGCAACGAGACAGCGGAAACGGCAGAACACATTCTATGCAAATGCAATGCTGCCTGTCGACACAGACAAAAAATTTTCGGAAAGGCAACCATATCACCTAACGAAATAAAGGACTCGAAGTCTGGAGACATTATAAGGTTTATCAACAGCCTACAACTTCTCTAACAAAGAAAGGGCTCATAAGTTACAAAAGAACCACTAAGGGTCGAAGTGACGGAAGGCATATAATGGCCAAAGCCCTAACATCTAATAATAATAATAGTTTAACCACGGCTTTAAATTACCCCGTCTTTCCGGTTTAGCTGGATGTTGATTGGTTTATTGTAGTTTCGCCTAATTGGCATCATGTCACTTCTCTTTTGTAGTAATAAGTTTGTGATAGTGTTTTCTATCCTGGTGTGTCCAGAAACAGTGCTGGTTTCCCAGCTTTAATTGTATTTCAGCCTGTACGCTACTAACCTAGCCTCCGCCTTGATTATGAAATCAAAATGAGGCAGGCTTAGCCGGGTTTCCATGGCTGCTATTGGGGTGCTTCTCATCGCATCTGTGATACACAAACAAGCAACTCTTTGGAGTTTGGATAGCTCCAACCTAGCTTGTCTTTATTCCAGTTTAGGTCACCACACCAGTGATCCATAGGTAACCATAGGTTTTACCACGGCAGTGTACAGTCATTGTACCATGCTTTGTATAAGTCCCCAGATTTTGCCCAGTGCTCGCTTTGTTGCCATAAGGGTTATTTTGCCTTTATTCACAACTTTGCAGATTTGTGATTTCCAGGTTAGCTTTGTATCCGGGATAATACCAAGATATTTAGCCTCCTGACTCACTTGCAGTTGTTTATTGAAAAGGTTTGGCAATTTTAAACCGTCAACCTCCTTTTTCTAGTTGTTGGAACCAGTTCCGTTTTTTGTGGATTTATGCTGAGGATCTCATTGGCACAGCTGTGATACTGGTAAACCCGGGCAAGCTCATAGCCCAGGGTCCGCTGGATATAAAGTTTGTTAAAATTTATAATGTTTATTTCTATTGCTTGTACAAATCTAACTTAATTAAATATTTAATTATTGATAATATTTGATTATTTTAAACACGATTAAATTCGGCGTTAGTCCGGTCCTGGACGGTCTGCAATTCAGGTTTTGGCCGCGAATGGCGTGCCTTCCTCTGCGTACAAGCGTGAGCGCCGTGGAAGACTCGATGCCATGCGGTTTCGGAATATTAGGTTATGCTGGCTGCTAATTAGAAATCAAAATAGGCAATTAATACACAGGATATATCAAGCTGGAATTTACGGTGTCGTACTAAAAGTTAGATCGGGTGTAGTGAATTAAGTTTTGTGAATTACAAGCGGTCGTGGCTCCGTGTATTTCATCGGTGAATTTAAATTCAGCGGAATTAGAATGTTTATAAAACGTAGGTTGCCTCGGCCGGCAAAAATATATTTCTTGATTCGTAGTAAATTCGCTGACTAAAGTGAAATACGTGAATTTGCTTTAATTATTCTGGCTTATTTACGGAATAGGAATCACTAGCAAAATGCGGCTTGCGCCAGACTAATCTAGTGTACGGATTTATTTAAACGGGGATTGTGTTTAGTAAAACTCGGGATTTATATACAGGAGGTGACACCAGAAGAATGCGGCTCGCGCCAGATTAATCTAGTGTACGGATTGATTTACGGGAATACACGTCTAGAATGCGGTGTGAACCAGATAAATTCAGTGTAAGGGTTTTATTTAAACTGGATTTACTTTTACAAAACTCGGTATCCCAGGTTAGGCAAAAGTACAGGGAAACGTAATTGCTGTAAGAATGCGGTTTCCACCAGATTAAAACAGAATTTCTCCGGATTTTAGGTAGGGTTCTCAGGTTTACGGTAAATTATTTTACAAGTTCAGGTCAGGACAGGTTTTCAAAGCTCGACTACTCTCTTCTGATCTGGACTCAAAAGTTAATGATTTTTCCTGGGGGAGCTCCTTTTGTACCCGGTTTTCCATCTGATCTCGTTTGTGCTCTTGGCTTCTCGTGTCGCGTGTAGTGGGGGACGCCTCGCTAAAGTCCACTTGCAGCGCCGCGTGCGCTCCTACGGTAAACTAACAACGCGGAAATTTTCCTAAATAAATTTAAAAATGCGTTGTCCCCAAGAACTTCGTTACACAGCTATTTATCTATTCAATTAGCACTAACGCCCAAAGCTAACGTTTGCGGAAGAATCATTACTGTGACGAAATCTTAATCGAAAAAATTAACCTGTACGTAATTATTTAACAGTTATGCAGTGTACAAAGTGCACCACTTAAGGAATTGAGGAAAATTCGTATTAGAATGATATTTTAAAATTTTTAAATACACTCGATGTACATAGTAATTTAGTAAAGCTAACTGATCAAATTTTTACTTGTTAGGAAAAACCAACGTAAAAAACATTTATTCAAAATAACGAACATCTTATTGTTGGAATTCAAGTTGATACCTGCAATATTAGAAATTATACTGATTAATATTAGAATAATTTTACACTTTATCGGCCAACCCCTGTTCTTGATGATTCATTTGAATCTATTTGGCATGGAATTTACGAGGCATCGATAAGGACTTTGCTGGTCTTTTTTCAAAATTATGTAAGCATTGTGAGTAAGTATTTTGTCGTATTCATTATCCCAGAGACGATGATAGTGTCTTGTACAACGGATAAGTATTGGCTGTGCTTCTATCTCCCGCCGGCCGTTATCCATCTTCGCACGGGTAAATAAAGAGCATATATTTCAGTTAGAAATCATTCTGTGTTCATTTTCTTGTAGATTGTTCGTGAAATTACGATAGTTTTTCTTTATTGTCTAGTGATTTTAAACCGGAATTGAGTTTCATTTTCAAATACTTTCATGGAACAGCATTCAGAGGAGTCCCGGCTTACTTTCGCCCCTGATAACGAACAATGTCTCAGAATGGAACCTTGCCGGAAATTACCTGTATGGAAGGTTATGATCTAATCTATCCTTTGCCACAAGTTTTCGATGGGATTAAGCTCTGAGCATTGTGCTGGCAGTATTTTGTGGTATTAATTATCCCAGAGACGACATGCAGCCGACCAACTCCTTCGGCAGATCACCGTATCATAATAGAGATTGGGTGATTTATTGTTGGAAGTACGCATTTTGGTAAAAGAGACATACACATGTATTACCAGTATGATTACTGATATTGAATGTAGATCATTTATGAATAGCACCTTTTGCCACTGTTCTGGTGTCCAGTGACGATGTTCCTTACATTACGTTACGCACATCAAGCACGTGCGTGATTGAGGGAGTTAGGCAACAATTTAAATTCAAAGTTTTCTAAGGAACTTCAAGATCACACACAATAAGAAGGTAAACTAATGACATAGTAATGATAAGATATTCAAATTTATTTTTCAGAAATTATGTCTAAATGTTACATTAAACTCCAAAGAACAATGACACCCTTTGGTGATGCAGGACTTTTTCACGCCATTGTATATCTCGACACAGTTCCTATATGTGATGGTAGAACGACAATTGCTAATTTTTCTTTGAAACTTTATTTCGAATTAAATAGAACAGCATCAGTACTATTTTAGGCTAGAATAATTTAGTCGAGGGACACTAGGGTCATAGACAGGGTCGGTCAGATAGGGGGTGCGGGGGGTGCAAGACGCCCGGGTCCCGCTCTGTACAAGGTGCCTCAAAAAAAAGGGAGAAGAAGAAAACAGAAACTAGTAAAACAAAGAATGTGAATTTTCATATGATGTTAAAATGACAGTCATTTTGAAAACTTGTATTGCAATATCCTCTTTAAAAGCCAAACTATTTCACTCGCTTAACTTACCTTGATTATAAATACTGATTGATGTTTATTCGAATAATCTTAAGAATTAGATGCAAGTGCTACAGAAATCATCATTTTTAACTTGCACCTTCCGTATATATAGTTCACAATATTGTCTAATATTAAAATATAAACAAATCATTTTAAGAAAGACCATTATTCTTGATTTATTCGTAATGATAACTGACTTCCACTGAAAGAAGCAACAGAAGAAGAGGAAGAAGAAGTTCTTTCAATATAAATAGCATGACTAAATTTAAGATATAAGATATAAATTATACACATGGCATAAATAGCAACTACTATGATAGACTTTTTCCTCCGGTACCTACTAAGAATTTTCTTCAGATTGCCGGTTCTTAAGCAAATTAGAGATAATTAAAAATTCTGTTGGTCCAACAATGTCTGCAGAACGAATAAACGCACTTGCAGTATTGAGTATCAATAAAGATTTTAACTTTTCTAGTGTTATTAATGATATGGTCCTAAACAACCGCATATTTAAAAATGTTAAATAAGCCTTAATTATTAAATGAAATTTTTATTATATGTTTATGTAATTACAGTGTTATTTATGACAATAATATATTTTTGTATTCTTTTATAATGCATTGGTTGTGTTTATTAATACAAGGCTTGTTCAACTGAAACCCATCTTTGATCAACTTAACCTTGAAAACAATTACAATAATTCAAATGACGCTTGTCAATGTCAATAGTGTTTGTAAGCATCACATTAATAAGTTTCTGGCGTTCGAATTTGATTCTGACTTTTAAAACTTCGATTTTGAAATAGTGTTTGTTGTTGAAAATCCGTCCAAGTTTGATCAGCGTGCGGTCCTACAATTTTTATGCCCTGAGGGTGTGCAGCCATTGTAGATTCATACGCGAATGCAAGCAGTGTATGGAAATGCATGTATTGCGTACCCAACTGTGAAGGAGTGATGCCGAACATTTAAGAATGGAAAAGCAGGGACTATGGATGAGCCGCAACCAGGTACACGGTGTACTGCATTTACAGAAAACAATATGGCATGTGTGGAAGATCTTATTAGGGAAAATCGTCGAATTTCATTTAGAGAATTTACGGAAATTGTTGGTGCGAGTGTAGGATTTGCCCATAGTTACAGCAAAGTGTGTTCGCAGTGGATTCCTCGTCTCTTGCCTAATGAACAAAAATACTTGCGAATGGACTTATCTCTGCAACACCTCACAAACTGCAGGCAAAATTGTGATGAGTTTCTTCTGTCAATAGTTGTTGGTGACGAAACTTGGTGCCATTACTACGCGCCATCCAGTAAGTTATCGTCGATGCAGTGGAAACATTCAGATTCACCATCACTGAAGGAGTTTAAAGCACTACCTTCTGCAGGGAAGGCGATTTTAACAATTTTTTCGACCATGAAGGACCCTTCTTGATAGAGTTTAAGAAACCTGGAGTAAATGTCAATGCAAATCTGTACAATGAAACTTTGAACAAGCTTCATCAAGCAATAAGACGGAAAAGTCCAGGAAAACTTACGCGTGGGGTCATTTTGCTGCACGACAATGCTAGACCAATGTTGCTAATATGGTAAAAGAAAATCTTCGACGAAAGAAATGGATGGATTTAGAGCATCCACCCTATAGCCTGGATCTACCGCCTTGCGAATTCCATATTTTTGGGCCGTTGAAGAAGGCGTTAAAGGGTAGGCATTTTCAGTCTGACGCAGAAGTACGGATAGCTGTGGAAGACTTCTTCGATCAGCAGCCACAAGAATTCTATGAGCACGGTATACGTCGGTTAGTAAAACAATAGGATAGGTGCCGTAACTGTGACGGTAATTATTTGTAATAAATTGTTGAATATTTTTTTTATAAAGCAAAGGTGGGTGTTAATGGAACACATCTCGTAATATGATATATAATGTATTTAATATCGACGTTGCTATGTCTGTGTGTTCACGGTTTTTCAACTATTAGATGAAGTCAAACAGAGAACAAGTCTTTTCGAATGTAGTTTTGGAGCCCCAAAAAAGTCCTTGCACCTGAATTCTTTTGTATAGAAGGCCGGCCCTGCCTATAAAATACTACAGAATAACAAATATTAACAAATCTGCAACCAGCTCCATAAAAGCTCGAATTTGTAATAGTGAATGTGTAAATGGTGTATAAAAATAAGAAAATCGTCCGAATAATAAAATAATATATAATCTACAGAGTGCTGCATTGAAAAGAAGAGAACATTCGAAAGAATATAAAAACATAATGCTCTATTAATTTGAAGCATAAAAATGATTTATATATTACATGTTTAATCAAAACATTCCGATTCAACTACTATAATAGCTAATTTCGTTAAATCTCGTTTTAGTATGGGTAAAAATTTTTCGTTGGGGCTATTTTCTGCAACCATTATTCACATTGTTAATTAATCAGTTTCTCCCGAATATGTTATTGTTTTCAACTTCGCGTATGTTGCTTGTTTACGAATACTAGGGCATATTTTACATTGCAGTCGGTTTATTTTGGTTTTATAAACAACATTAACCGGGTGTAGCTACACCCAAAAATAAACAAATAAGTGTAAAAATTTAATTTATGCGGGATTGGCATGGCAGTTTGATTTGTCGGCAGCAATAAACAGTAAACCACGATTATACACGATTGGGACTGGCTACCTTATTAAGCTGGCAGTTCATCATTGCGCGATTATGGTTATAAAACAGTGCTTGCTGCATTCCGATATGCAGTTTATTGCAAATACGATTTGGTGTATGCATACGTAAGTCAACAAAGCCACATACGCGACTCTGCAGAAATGCACTATTAAATTTTCGTTATGGCAACAATTAATCACGTAGAACAAATAAATCTATATTAAACCGGGTATTTACTCCGCCATAACAACACTATCGGGACTGAAAATAGAAAGTGATATTTAAAGGAATTTTCCACCTAATTAGTGAAATAATGCCGATTATAGACGAATCGTCTGTTAACCATTAACAGGATCGAAGAAGCTCGCGTCACGAATGCAACGAAACGTAAGCAGAGGGTTTGGATACCCCAAGGGATCCACGCACAAATAAAAGAAAACGGTTTATTATAAAAACTAATTGGCTTCCATAATTATATTTGTCTGCAAAAATTAGACACGAAAGATTACCTGTTACCGTCCGTTTATTAATCAATTTCAGACAGCCCTGTTGCTAACTGAAAGAGTTGGATAAGCTTGATTGGTTTCAGAATTCTCGCTAATTAATTAGTTGTCGTGATTAAATATTTATCTTTGCTGTACTTTCAGCAACAAGTTGCGAGTGTCGCTTGTGAACGTTTCCTTGTCACAACTTTGATAAGTTGCGGTGTCACAATAATAGAAAATCGTATCGCGACAAGTACTAAATGAAAATACGGATTATTAGAAATATTATACAACTACTACGCTTTTCTGTGTACTAACCTAATCAAATATTTGAATTATTGATACTAAACGAATAAAGTTACACAAATTAGTTTTGGATTTAAATGTATAAGATAGTCATTCATATAATAGAAAAATACCGATAATATAAATTAATCAAATAAGTGCGTGATTTCCTTTCCTCTGCCTCCCTGATTGACAGTTCTAATACAGTAGAAATCAAATATGGTGAACCCGTGATATTACGAATGATCGCTAGATCCGGGAGACGAAATCAAGATATCGCTCGGTTATGATGAGTTGATTGATGTTAAACAGTTTCCTTAATTTGGTATATGGATACAATTCTTTGATAATTAGAGCAATCGGCAATGTTTGATGCTATCAAACAAAAACAACCGGATCCAGCTGCAATTGTTTAACCGTATTTGTGTCAACTCGAGTGTGTGTTTGATTGAATAATCTTTCCTGTCTTCTTAACACCTTTTCTGTTCTTTGCTTTTTCATTCGTGTGTTACACTTGTGTTCTTAATAATAAACAACAATACAGAGAAACCATTTAACAGTAGAACAACGAATAACGCCCTTGCTATGCACCAAAGAGAAGATTGCCAGATCGACGTTGCTGATATGTTAGGAACCACGCAGAGCGTAATTTCGCGTGTCCTTACGCGCCTTAGAGAAGTAGGTACGACTGCAGGAAGGCCTGGAAATGGATCTTTTCGCATCACAACATCTCGTGAAGATCGACTTCTTGTAATTAATGCAAGCATGCACCCCTTTTCAACTGTTCGACATCTACAGCAAGTGCTCCAGAATGCCACAGGAAATCGAGTCTCCGACCAAACTGTGAGAAATCGATTGCTAGAGGTAGGATTTACCTCATACCGCCCCCTGAGATGTCCTGCAAGAACTGTGGCTCAACGAAGACACCGGGTGGAATGGTCAAGCGTAGGCGAAGCGAAGCGACACCTTGGGATGATATACTGTTTTCGAACAAATTCAGATATTGTCTCTGCAATGATAGCCGCCGTCAAAGAGTATATCGTAGTGCCGGACATCGTACCTTAACTCAGTATAACCAACCAGACGTTACCTTTGGTGGTGGTGGTCTTATGGTATGGGCTGGAATTTCTTTAAGGTGGCGTACTGACCTTCATATCTTTATGGTACACTCACGGGCCAAGGCTATGCCCAAGAGATCATTATAGACCATGTGGTTCATGTGGAACCATCGCAGTGCTGTTCTTCTTCTTCGAGTGCCGTATCGTGTGATGTTGGTGACCATTATAGCAAATCTATGTCTTTCATGGATGGTATCGAAGACTGTATTTGTATTGTGGTTGGTCCATTATTTGATGTTTCTGAACCAGGATTTCCTTTTTCTTCCTTGTCCTCGTTTTCCTTCTACTTTGCCTTCGAAGGCTACTCGTAGTATATCATACCTACTGTGTCTCATAATATGACCGAAGTACTGTGTTTTACGTTTCTTAACTAACTGCGCTAGCTGAGGTCGTGTGCTGATCCTGTTTAGTACTTCTTCATTTTTCATTTGAGCGGTCTATGAGATTCGTAGTATTTTTCGATATAACCATAGTTCGAATGCCTGCACTCGTAGTTTACTGTCCTTTTTTATTGTCCAGGATTCGCAACCATATAATAGTGTAGACCATATATAATGTTTTAATACTCGCACTCTCAAATCTATTGATAGCTTCAAATACCACAAAACATTCTTCATTTTAAAGAAGCTTGCTCTAGCAATTTCAATTCTTCTTTTAACTTCTTGAAAGTGATCCATTTTATTATTTATGTTTCGTCCCAGATATTTATAACTGTACACGTTCTCGATTGTCTTGCCGTTAAGTAATGTTTAAATTTGATGTTTTACTAAATAGCATACTTTTTGTTTAATTACTGTTTATGCTTAATCCCACGTTATTACTTTCTGTGTTCAGGCATTAAAATTTGCAAGTCCATTTCGTTGTCAGCCAGGATTCTGGTATCATCCGCATACCTTATATTATTAAAAATAGTTCCGTTTATATTAATTCCCTCGGGTCGGTCCTCTAATGCGCTTTGTATGACACACTCCGAATATATGTGAAAAGTAAGGGCGATAGTACACATCCTTGGTGAACACCCCTTGCAATCTCTATTTCTTCCGTTACTTCGTCTTCTACTCGTACTGTGGCTTTCTGATTCCAATATAAGTTTCTGATTATTTATAGATCTTTTCCATCTAGACCAACTCTATGAAGTTGTGCTATTAATGTTTCTAATGTTTCGTGTTGGACTTTATCAGAAATCTTGCCATAGTCTACACAGCAAGCATATACTTCTTTGCAAACTTCTATGCACCGTTCCACTATTACCATCATAGCAAGTATGGCCTCTCTTGTCCCTAAGCCTTGCCGGAAGCCGAATATAAAATTACTTAGATATTCTTCAGATTTGCCTTTAATTCTATAGTATATAATTCGCAGGAATACTTTGAGTGTGTGTAACATTAAATTGATGGTTCTGAAGTCTTCACATCTTTGTGCTTTAGGTTTTTTCGATATCGCTATAAAAATCGAGCGTAACCATTCCTTTGGGATAATGTCGCACATGTATACCTATATATTTGAATAGGTTTATTAGCTTGCCTCCCATATATTTTACGTATTCTGCCGGGATGTAGTCCTCTCCTGCGGCTTTGCCAATTTTTGTCATTTTGTTTGCGTGTAGAACTTCAGCTTTAATAATATATGGACCTTCTTGTGAATTTATCGTTGGATGTCTATCATTCCGGTGGTCCTGGCAACGCTGTTCGACGGGAATATTTTGTTTTTCTTGACGACAACGCAAGACCGCATCGTGGGGGAAACAAACCATCTTGCTCTTCCTCCGCTATCGCCAGACCTCAACCCCATCGAACACGTATGGAGCGTTTTGCAGAGCCAGCTGGATCTTCATAACCCAAGGCCTACTACTGTGCAATAGCTGAGCGATGTATTGCCGGTACTGTGGCATCAAATTCCACAAGAACATATTGATAAATGCATTGTGAGTATGCCAGCAATGTGCACAGCAGTTACTACTGCCAGAGGAGGTAACACGCGGTATTAGAGCTTAATAAATGTAAGTTAAGTGAATGAGAAAATAACAATTTTCTTTAAACGTACCTTTGTTGTAATTGTCATGTTCATTACTAAAAAGACGTTACATTTTGTTGTTTTGATAGGTTTTTTATTATAAATGCACTTGGTGTTGCCTTTAAGTGTCTTACACTGCAATGTCCCTATTCATTTTTGAGTAGTTTATATAATATAAATCAATACCTTAGAGTCTATCCTACCACAAGTTTCAAATTCAAAATAAAATACTCATGATGATTGGTTTTGGAGATCGAATTGGAACTCAAGAATAAGCCTGCAATTTCTTTAATGAAACTCACTCTGACTGGTCGCCAATTAGTCAATCTACCGTGAGTAATATACAAAAAAGTTTGGAGAGTTTGGCCATGTTAGGGATTTACCTACAGGTAAACCAGCCCATATACCTCAAGATGTTAAGCTAAATAACTATTAGAAGCTGAAGAAAATTCTCAGGTGATAGTTAGAGACATTTCAAGGAATTATGATTTGAGAACAGGTACAGTCTCAAAGATATTTTGAACAGCGAAATATCACCCATATAAACCCAACTTTGATCACTAATTGTTAGCAGGCGACTTTGTCCGTAGGGTCCAATTCTGCGAGCAGATAATTGAAATGTGTAATAAAAATTTGAATTTAATTCAGGAAATAGTTTTTTGGATGAAGCAACGCTCTGTCTAAATGGTAACATCAATAGGCAAAATTGCAGATACTGGGCGACAGAAAACACACATTGGATGCAGGAGGTGCACATTCACCGCTGAAACCGTGGGTAACCGATTTCTAGGACCATAGTTTTTTGAAGGAACACTTAATTGAGAACACCACCTGGAGTTATATATCATTCCTGATTTAGCTGCTCTATTTCCTCATCACAAAAATCCTGATCTACCAGACAATCAACCACTTTTCCAGCAGAATGGAACTCCTCCACATTATGCATCAGTCGTTTGACAGTTTTTGGATGTCACCTTCCCCAACACGTGAAACGGCAGGGGGGACCTATTAAGTGACCATCAGGTCACCCGGTATAACACCCCTAGATTTTTTCTTGTGGGGTTCTTTAAAATCCAAGGTGTACTGTAATAAACTAAATAACTTTAAAAGATTTAAAAGATCGAATTCGCCAGGAAATACGACTAATTTCGCACGATATTCTTCAAAATGTCCAACACGAAATAATTGTTCGACTTAAAAATGCATTAAAATCATTTGGCATCAGTTTTTTATTTTTGTATCCAAATATTAAGAAGGGTCAATCAGATGTGAAATTTGGTGGTTTTCTATTTAAATAAATTGAAGCTTCCCGATTAAAACTCAGTTTATAGAACTCTAAGCGAGAAAATCAAAGCAAACAGGGGATATCGGTGTGATCACGCTCGCATTTTCCTAAACAAATTTTACATTACTCCCCAAGATTCAGACCGCCCACGGAAAAGGCGGATCTCGACTGATACTTTATAATCCAGAGCAAAGAATTAAATATAGCATTCACGTAAAGGATTGGAGTTTAGAATGGCAAAGAAATAAGAGAAATAAGTCCATTCTCAACGGGAAAATATAACTTCTTCACATACTAAAATATGTAACTGAACGCTTTCTTGATATTATATTTTCTATGATATTCCAGAGAAGAGAGAGTCAGGATAATGTTGAAAAGTATTCATTAATGGCTCGTTTAAACCTGTGTAAAGCGGCATGGAATTTGGGCTAGTCGTCCTAGCCCTTGGTGGCCGAATTCAAACTGTGCCTTATTGGGAACCAATTACTTTTACTAATATTAAAGCGGCCTGTTCTTATCTTTCTTTAACATAGATAGATTCCTTGTTACAGGCAGTGTTAAACCTAAATAATCAGTCGTCCGTACTATATTTTTTGATAGTACGCATAAATTCGAAACCTAGACAACTCCAATTCAACGGAATAAAAATCAAGTTCTGCAACCTACCACACACAATTCCCCAATCTGGCTTTGGCAACTACATTACGCTATGCTTGTCCTTTGAATTCGTTGTTAAACTGGAAGTGCTTCATGCTTAATTTCTTAGCACCGAGGAGAAGCATGGGACAGATAACAATACCGTGGCCCAACAATAGGACGTGAAAGCTGTTAACAAACGAACCATTCACATTCGTAGTAGTCTAGCTAAAAGATATATATATATATTTTAAGACATACGAATCCAATAATTGCTGGCTTTAGCGTCACGACGCCTCTCAACTGTAGGTCAATCAGCAGTATACCAATTCATATAATACAAATTAATGATGGTGATGATCTAATGATGATTTTCCTGATAACTTCCTCAATAGGGAAAGTAGCATAAGGTCTTACATAATCATTATATATTCACAAACAAAAAATCAAAATGACGGGTATATCGTAATGGCATAAGGATGTCAATATATTGCATATAGTGATGTTATATTTTAAGCAGTAGCATTGACTAAAATTAGTTTACCAAAATCAATGTATTATATTGTTTAGAAAGTAATCTAGCTAAAGGTTATCATGGTTTACATGACATACGGTCTCCAACCGTTGGTAACGTTTCGTCACGCGGGCCCTCGCCTTTACTACGTATTATATTTTTGACGATCCCCTTCACTGCAAGTAGGTTGCTAAACCAAGGTATATTATATAGAAGGTAATCTATAGTGCGTTTCAGAGTCGCCGTGCAGCATGGAGAAGATAGGGCAATGGCTTTCTTATGGAACAAAAAATGACATTGTTGCCAGTATTCGTAATCTCTTAACAATAGCACGTCGGGTTTATTTTGTTGAAATGATGTAGGTGTTCAAAAGTTCTCAAACAGAAACAATATTAACCAACCAAGATAATAATGTTAAGTTCTTAATTTGTTTTGTTATATACAATGGGGAATTTCTCTTTGTATACTAATGTAATAAAGGTATATAGGTGCGAAAAATACTACTTTTAAGGCAAATGACGTTGAAAATTTAATCAAGGAAGCATATTCTCAAGTGACACCAGAACATTGGAGCAACTACGTAGGCCATGTGGAGAAAATAGAAAAGTCAATGTGGGAAGTTGACAAGATAATGGACGAAATAGAGCCCATAATTATCAATATCAACGCTGGTGATAGTGATAGTGATCTAAATATTTTTAACGACAGTGATAATTAACTATAAAACATGTCGTATATTTCACAAAATCTGCATAATTTTATGTAATTTATTTTCTCAGTTATATAATAGTGCTTGCATATTATATCAAGCTGGCAATTATTTTGTTTCTTTTTTACTCTTATAAATATGTAAATAATGAACAATTAATTGCACGTAGCAAAAACTGTACTCTCAGGTTTAATAAAATATAAATGTTTTAGAATCACTGAACCTGGCATTTAACAACACGCGTCTTTTAGGGGTTACAATAGCATTACCATACTTCAACCTTTGTGTGAAAGGGATTACATTTTATGTGTTAAAGGTGCCTCACAAATAAGTTTGACAACCTTGTATTTGTATCTTCGCCATGCTGCACGGCGACTCTGAAACGCACTATAGTTATTGGATATATATTTTTCAAGACATATGGCCCCCAACAGTTGGGTACGTTAGTGCCACGACGACCCTGAATTGCATGTCAGTCAACCGTGTTCGCATGTATTTGCCATTTTCGATGGCGATGATTATGATGACTTAATAATAATTTTGCTTAACACTAACCGAATACAAAAGGTAAAATAAGATCTTAAATTATATTTACATTTACGTATGATACAATAAAAAAAAATGAAAATGATGAGTATATCGTAACGGTATAAAGTATTAATACATCACTGGTTGTGTATGTATTATATTTTAGTAATCGCTATATAGTCAACATAATATGAGGTAGTTATTATTATTATTATTATTATTATTATTATTATTATTATTAGTTAAAATCCGCGTGGTCGATGATCATGAAGGCAAAATGACCATTTTCTGCAATAGTAACTAAATAGAGAAGGTAATATATCATCTCACGTTATATTTATATTACATATTATACAAACAATGAGAATGAGTATATGGTAACGGCATAAGTATGTCAATACCACACCTCTAGTACGTATTATATTTTCGACGATCGCCTTCACTGCAGTGAAGGCGAATCTACACAGAGATTGCTAAACCAAGATATATTGTATAGAAAGTAATCTAGCTAAAGGATATACATATATTTTTCAAGACATATGACCCCCAACAGTTGATGACGTTAGCACCACGACAGCCCTCAACTGTATGTCAGTCAACAGTATTCCCATTTACTAGACACAAATTTTCGATGGCAATGATTAAGATGATTTAAGAATAATTTTGTTTAACACTAACCGAATAGAAAAGGTAATATAAGATCTTATATGTATATTCACATATGATATAACAAAAAAATGAAAATGATGAGTATATCATAGCGGTATAAAGTATTAATACATCACTGGTTGTGTATGTCTTATATTTTAGATATCGGTATATAGTCTATATAATATGAATTTGTTAGTATTATTATTATTAATAGTTAAAATTCGCATGGTTGATGATCATGACGACAAAATGACTATTTTCCTGAATAGTAACTAAATAGAGAAAGTAAAATATCATCATACGCTATTTGTATATTCATATATAATAAGAGACGGCCGGGGCTAGAGGTTAGCGCGTTAGACTTCTACGCTTAAGGCTCTGGGTTCAATTCCCGCACCGGAACATCGGATTTTTAACGGCCGTTCTCCCTTGGAAGGCAATGGCAAACCAGCGACGTATTCTGCGTAGTAAACCTTCTCTGGAGTAGAAGTGTTTACACTTCCCGTAGTTCGGCGTCCACGTAAAACTGTAGGTGCTCTATGTCTGTGACACTCTAAAACCGCGCAACACAGGCATATGAGAGAAGATCGCTACGTCTCGTAAGAGATAAATCACTCTAAGAAGAATATTACGCAAACAATGAGAATGACTATGTGGTAACGGCATAAGTATGTCAATACCACACCTCTAGTACGTATTATATTTTCGACGATGTCCTTCACTGCAAGTAGATTGCTAAACCAAGGTATATTGTATAGAAAGTAATCTAGCTAAAGGATATATATTTTACAAGACATATGGCCCCCAACAGTTGGTGACGTTAGCATCACGACGGTCCTCAATTGTATGTCAGTCAACCGTATTCGCATTTACTTGACACACATTTTTGATGGCAGTGATTAAGCTGACTTAATAATAATTTTGTTTAACACTAACCGAATAGAGAAGGTAATAGAAGATCTTACATTATATGTATATTCACATATGATATAACAAAAAAATTAAAATGATGAGTATATCATAGCGGTATAAAGTATTAATACATCACTGGTTGTGTATGTTGTGTATATTTTAGATATCGGCATATAGTCAATATAATATGAATTGGTTAGTTTTATTACCATTAATAGTTAAAATTCGCATGGTCGATGATCATGATGACAAAATGACTATTTTCCGGAATAGTAACTAAATAACGAAGGTAATATATCATCTTACGTTATATTTATGTTCACATATTATACAAACAATGAGAATTAGTATATGGTAACGGCATAAGTATGTCAATATGTCCTTCACTGCAAGTAGATTGCTACACCAAGGTATACTGTATAAAAAGTAATCTAGCTGAAGGATATATATTTTTCAAGACATACGGCCCCCAACAGTTGATGACGTTAGCGTCACGACGGCCCTCAACTGCACGTCAGTCAACCGTATACGAATTTGCTTAATGCATTCCATCCTTCGGCGGTTTAGCTGCATATTCTTTTATATTTATGTTTGCGTGCGCGTGTCGTTAATTTCCTTTTGTTATTTGCTCTTCAGTGAACGATTATGGCGGTACTTAAACCACCCCGCACCTTAAAAACTGAAATAGACGTCGAAAGGCAGGTTGACCGACGGAGCATTAATAGCTATTGAAGATACGCATATAGCAAACCTTTTATGTGTCGTTATGGTTTTAGAGGTTACAGTTATATTTATTGCGGCCCTTTGTGTTCGCGATCAAGAATTAAATAAGCGCCGAAACGTTCGCAAACCCGATACTAAAGACATCAATTGAGAGTCGAACTGACTTTATAGCAACTTGAGTGGAGTTATTTGTTTCGAGAGGAGTCGCGTCAGGACATACTTCCTGGGACACTTCGTCTTGTCGACAGATGGAATTATCCGTTTAGTTTCCTCCGCTCGCGCCGTTTTTCTCGCCGCGAAAACGCCGTTGATTTATCCGACTATCTCATTTCCGCATCTCTTTCGGTCGCTACCGCCGTTGTTGGCCTCTTCCTGTTGTTGCCCCGCTTTTGTTTCCATTTGCCGGGGTTAATGAGGCTCAAGTTCGTCATTCTTTTTAATTTACGTTGGGTACGTCGACGTTTCGTCAATCATCCGTTTTCGTGTCATTTGCGACGTCGCTCCGCGTGGAAAGTTTAAATTTTGCATCCCATATTGCAGGCGCAGTTCTGCGCAACCCATAAACCGGAATGACGGTCGTCATATTTTATTTATCCTGTGCATGTGTAAACCAATGACCCGAAAATGCCTATTTTGCTCGGTATACGCGAATGCGTAGTTCACTAAATTAACAAATTCTGTATAAAACATGTCACTCACAAACAGCACGGCGGATAATAAAATATTGATTTATGCCTGCATCCGGGAACACTGTAATCGTAACTATAGTGGACCAACGCCCCAATCACCGATATAAAAACACCGAATGGACGGAAAGAAACCCATCGCAACGGACCCCTTGTAAGCGTTCATTCCTGGCGGCCGCCGAAATTACGACGCTGGCATACCCTAAGACAATCCAGACGCCACCGATAATACACATTATTATTGATATCGACGCTCTTGGTGTTATTGTTGGGCTTTACAGTAGCAGTGCAGCGAATAATGCTGCTAACACACAATAACCGAACCATCAATCTATATTGACGTTACAATGTGCGAACGGATTCCGACAATCGCTGGTCGTTCGCGACGTCCATCCGCGGATTGCAGCTTGATTACCGAGGTAATGAAGCACCGATAGTGATAAATGACCGATAATGACTCACTGTTAATGGCTCATGCAGCCATGCAGGTGAGGTGCCAATTCGGATTCATCGCTGCATTCGTCCCCAAATTAATGAAAATATCGCCGCGTCTCCACAACTGCTCTCTGCTACCAAACTTTTATTGGGCGTCCCTCCTTTTGTGATTAACAATTATAGATTTGCTACAACTAATTTCACGATTAACGAACTAAAGCCTTGTGTATAGAGTTCACCGTATGGAGTACAATAATGTGCAAAAAGCAATTACAATTTTAACCTCTTGCTCTTGTGGTTTCAAGTACCGCAATATGGATGTAAAACATTTTTGCTGTCTTTATAGTATTTATATTTAGAGTGCACTTGTGGCTGATGGAAGATGACGTTGATGCAAAATAAATTTTAATGTCATTGTAAGAGCACTAACGCTGACATTATGGCCGGTAATGCAGTCAAAATGGTGCATAAATCCATTTGTATTTATTATGTTTTATCACGTTTACTTAAATGAAGAATATTTTACTTGAATGATTTTATGTACAGAAATAAACCTCGATTGTCTAATTCGAACGACCTGCGGTAATCCGAAAGTTTTTAAAATATATCTAATAATATTTTCAAATGAAGTTCTCCCGCAGTAAGATTAGCAAGGTATATAAGATTATGGTGGCCTCCATATTCACCGAATTTAAACCAAAGAGTATATTAGCCTATATACAAAGCTAATGATTGCAATCCTCTATACAGTGTATTCCCAGTCCACAAAAGTAGTTTCTTTTTAGATAAAATATATTCCGCTGTATATTATCGAAAATTGAGGTTGGTAATTCTATGGATATTAGGCATTAGCTTAACTGATTCCCGCCAATTTAATTTGTACTAAACAGTAAACAGTGGATGTCTGTAGCTTCAAATAGAAATAGTTAGTCATACACGATCATAATAATAAATGGGGGGTCATACTGTTCGAAAACAGTTTATGGAGATTACCGAGACTTCCATAGAGCTCCGTTTTCGTAAACATTACATTCATAATATCAGAAATTTTCGGACTATAAAATAATTTTATTTAATTGTTTTGTGGCCCACAGGTATTTTTTAGCTTTATATCTCAAAAAATAATATTCTTGTTGGAAAACATAACATAAACTGGAATACTTTTTGGTTAATACATGAAAAATATTTTGAATTCAAAAAATTGAGGCTATAAATAATGTATATAAAAATTGTACTGTTTCAGCAAGTTACACCCAAATAAAATGACCAAGAACTTTTTTAATAGGAGTTAAACATAGAAAAGAGAATATATGTTTCTACTTAAGCCATCCGTATTTTAAGTTAGTAATTATTGCTGCACACGTAGTATTAGGGTGTCTAGCCGTCACTACATTGGAGTATCTGCTTCATATCTACAAAATAATAACCATATTCCATCTAAATAAAGAAACATTAAAAACAATGCACCACACGTGCCATACGTTTCTACACATTTACAATATGTTTCTAACAGGCAGAATACGAAGAAGAGAAGGTTAGGTTAAAAGAGGTTTGTATTCGTGCTTAATTGTTTTAGTTAGATTATAACAGACGCTAATTTGTATTTATTATGTATTGGAACAATTTTTAAATGTGAAGAAACCCACATAACATTTGCAATGCAATGCGCATCTGTTTAAAGCATCCAGCGGTTGTTCTTTGAACACTGTAGTGATAGCTAGGCTCGCTTGGCGCAGCTCTATTTAATTAAAATCTTGCAAAATTGGTAGAAATCCATTCAGATATATCACGTAGTTCAAACGTTCGCTTTCACCCTGTTCAGAAGACTCTTAGAAACTTCTAGGAAGATTGTAATCTTTGTGAATGTTCAGTTATGTATTTAGAAATAAATATTTTGTGCTCTTGGCAGTGGTTATCAAGGTGTGGGAGGCGACCCTCTGGGTAGTCATGATATAGGGTTAGGGGGAGTCGCGGTAGTACTTCCAATATGAAAGGCCATTTCAAGGCATTTATTTCTGCCTTTTACAAAGGAAACAAAAATAAATCAAACTTAAAATGTTATAATGTTCAATAAATGCAAAATCCTAAACATAAATAACTGAAAATGTAAAAACAAGTTGCAAAGTAAAAACATTAATACGATGTATGTGCCTGTTTTCCAGAAACTAGCTTTTCAGCTCTGGGCTCTGTGTTCGATACACACACAATAATATCATTTTCAAGTTCATGTACGCAGAATTTATCATATTCATCTTTAACTAAGTCTTCCATGAGTTCTTGAACGCTCTAGAATGAATCAAACTTCTTCTTTCCAATTAAAGTCGACCAATTTTCTTCGTGGCTGTTGTCATGTTAATATTGCGGCCGTGCAAACTATTCAGAATGTTTAGGTGCTGGAAAATATCAGCAGAGAAAGCTAGCATAAGAGGCCAGAGGGAATTGGAACATATGTTCTCGTATTCCGGTTTCTCATCTTGTAAGTACATCAAAAGTTCCGATTTTAACTGGAAAAATCTTTTCGAGACTTTACCTCTCGAAAGCCATGTTACTTCCGTATGATAAAGAAGATTTGCGTATAAGGAAGCCATGGCTTCACAAACTTTTCGAAAGATACGAGTATACAATGCTTTTCCCTTGATAAAATTTACCTCTTTAATGACATATTTTAAAACACAATCAATTTCAGAAGGTAAAGCTTTTGATGCAAGAGCTTCTTGGTGTAAAAAAAGTGTAACCATGTAGCATTTGATATTATCTCTTTTAATCTGACAATAAGACCAGATCAATGTCCTGTCATAGCCTTCGCGTTATCGGTGCATATAGCAACGCATCTTGCCCAGTAAATCTCGTACTTATTAGCACTTTGCATGAAAGTGCGAAATAAACAATTTCCGATGGTATTGAGCTCTAATGGAGTACAAAATAAAATATCGTCTGTAATATCATGTCCAGTATTTTATCTTACAAATGCTGTAAATTGGGCACAGTTCTGTAATGAAAAATACGTGCACTTCTTAATATTTTCAACAACTTGTGTTCGAATATCTTCTGCCATGTTTCAGCTTGTCAGCCTATTTCTCGCCAACCATTATTTGTACCATTTGAACAGCTGCTGGTAAACTCTTCAGCAATTGTATGTGGCTTATTGGTTTTTGCAATGCGAAATGAAACTCGATAACTTGATAGTAGTTCTTTTTCATTAGTAGTGGTTGCTGATATAAAAGTGGTTTGTTTCTTGTGGAGGGAGGTTTGCTTTCTTTCAAAGAATTTCACAGGTTTTTCTTTTTTGCCGGGATGTTTGATATTTAAATGTCCAAATAGTTTTTATGGCTTCATACTTTCTTTTGACAACACTACGCAATTGGGTTCTAGGAAATAACGCTAAAACCATATGTGAGATATTCATCGCTGTACAATCTATGTTTCTTTGCATTTTTTTCAGTGCCAGATGCGGAAGGTTCTAATGACCGTTTTAAAAATTTCTCTATCCTTAACAAAACAAGTATAGCTCGTACTTAAACTTAATTATTTGTTATCGGATTATTGCACTCAACACAAGTTCAACTGTACAGCACACCATTCTAAAATGAATGTTCCATATTATTCCAGTGCCATCTAGCACCATCCCGAATATAGTGTAAATTTCCTGAAACACGGAGAAAAAATAAATAAATTGCACTACTTGCTAATATACAGTATGTATAGTGTCACTTAAGTTTCATGTTTTGATTTTACAGTCAACCCTTATCAGGAATTATACTTTAGATTGTTTAATGGCAGGAACGACGCGTTTGTGTGAAGTGCAGGTAGGGTGCCATTAGCGTTGAAGGTAGCATGTTGGCAAAGGAAAATATACACTGCAGACAATTTGTGGAGGAGATCAAGGTTTACGCCGTTAGATGCAAAGTTGGATATTTCTTTTATTTAAAAAATATCCAAATAAGTTACCAATAAATAAATAGTTATGTGATATGTACATATCCACATTTTTATGCTTGATAAATTTCTTGTCTTTTTTAATCATTAGCAGTTGAGGAGTAGATTCTTTAGATCAATTTTTTCCTCTTACGACAATCGCGAATAACTGACTGTATTGCTAATTAAGTTCTCCACTAAGTCCTCACACACATTCGTGATTAAATTAATGATATCCATCGATAATCACACTGATTCACTTATACAAAATAATTCAAAAATAATCTTGTAATACCACTGTTGTCGTATTACAAGAAGCATCAGCAGAAAGTTATCCGACAAGACTTGAAGATGGCAAATGTGACTTTGCCGAAACGTCGTCAAGACAACCAGCCCGGTCCGTCCCAGGACCAAGAAGTTGCTACGCGGAAGAATTCCTGGAAATCAACCACAGCATATACAGGGTGTCCCAAAACTCCTGGGATATAGAGCTACCACGTATTCTAGAGGTCAAAAGAAGTCGATTGGACCCAACTTTGTCATATACCAAAATGTACCGTTTGCCCGTGAGAGGAGTTCAAAGTTTACTTAAAAAATCACATTTTTGTATGCTGTTCAGAAACGTGTAAACCAATTTTAATGAAATTTGGTACCTGGGCACTTCAAAGGAAGCCACTACTTTCAGTAACGAAAGAAACCCAAACAAAATTGGAGAAGGGTTAAAACCACCCCCACCCCCTGATAAATTTGTTCGGAATTTTTTTAAGGATGATGATACGATTCTATGTTTTTTTTAAGGTGAAGACTTATTCATTAGCTTCATTTTTTGACTCTTGTAAAAACTCCGTAGTTCGTATAGTTTCGAAGAAAAAAAATGTTTACTCAAACACTGATAACCGATATTATTATTGCAGGTTATATTGTATTACAAAATTTAGTTGGCCGTAGACACAAAAATAAAACAAAGGTGATAATTTTGATAGGAAACAAATTCATAATCATCTCAGTTGATTGTTGACAGCTACATATTAGAATATTCAATCACTAGTGCACTAGATTAACTGTAATAAGTAGCCAGCTACGTGCATAACACAGGCAACCTCAACAAGATACCAAAACCATCTCCGACCTCACCCATGGGCTTTCTTCCGTCCTTCGCCTTACTTAAAATGTCTGCTCCGTATTTTCACCCTCTTCAGACCGAAGAATACGTTCCTAGAATTCTCAAATGGTTACCAACACTTAGCAAATCTGGATTTTAATCAAATATTGTTACACTTTAAAGGAACAGTTTACATTTATTTATTTGAATCAAATTAAATTTATTCACCTAATACAGTGTTCAAATTCTGAAGAATATTTCTGTTTTTGAAGGCAATTTTGAATTTTGAGCCATCAGTGAAGATCTCTTTGGTTTTAGTGCGAGAAAGTATTTCATCGAAGTGGGTTTTGTATAAGCCTGGGGTGGTAGTAAATTTGCAGAATCTTGTTAGTTCGAGGTTGATTTTTGGGGGTTGGTGGTCCAGGGAGGAGGGGCTTTGGGGACTGGTGTAATTGGTAGTGCCATCTGGTATTAGGAGAGTTGCTGACGGGCTCGAACGTTGAAGGGAAGTGATATTCTTTGTGATCGGGAGTATAGATTTTGGAATAAGGGTTGGTTTATGGAGTTATACTGGGGGTGGTTTGGATTGCCGGCGATTTGAATGGTGTAAGGTATTAGTTGAGTTGAAAGCCTGTATTTTATGGGAAGTTGTCCAGTTAATGAATAGAGGTTTGTGATTAGACTTGTTCGATGTGCACCTGTAGTTAGTCGAAGGCCGTGATGGTATATAGCGTACAGTGATGACATTAGGTTCTTGTTGCTGGAACCATAAATACACAAGCAGTATTCAATTTTGGATCTGATGAGGGCATTGGTTATGGTCAATAGTGTCTGTGTGTTAGTTCCCCAATCTTGGTGAGATATGGTTTTTATAACATTAAGTGATGCTCTGCTTTTGTCTATTGATTTCTTGATTTATGGAATCCATGTCATTCTTCTGTCCAGTATAATACCTAGGTATTTGACTTCTTTTTCATATGTAAGAGCAATGTTGTGCAGTTTTGGGGTGGGTGTGTAGGGTTTATGTTTTCTTGTAAAGTTAATACATTTTGTTTTTTCTGTTGAAAAGAGAAGACCGTTCTCTTTGCTCCATTGTTGAAGTTTTTCCAAGGCTAGTTGTAGGAGCTGTTTTGAGACGTTGGGATTATTATGGGAGACGTAGATTACGAGGTCGTCGGCAAATAGCGATGCTTTAATGCTTTTAGGTAAGGTATCTAGGACATAATTGATTTCGAATAAGAAAAGGGTGACGCTGATAACCGAGCCTTGGGGTATTCCATTTTCTTGAGTTTGTTCCTTTGGTAAGATGTTGCCAATACGGACACTGAAAGTTCTGTCTTTTAGGAATTTTTGGATAAATTGTAGTATTCGACCCCTAAATCCCCATTTGACAAGATGATTATTTTGTGTTTCCGTATGGTGTCATAGGCGTTATTGATGTCGAAAAAGATAGCTATTAGTTGTTCTTTTTTTATAAATGAGTTTTTGACATCTGTTTCTAGTTGACTTAAGCAGTCTATTGTGGAATGGTTTTTTGTAAATCCATGTTGGTGTTTATTGATTAAGTTGAATTCTTTAAGGCAGTTGGTTAGTCTGTTGTTGATTATACGTTCTAGTATTTTCAATACGACTGAAGTGAGAGATATAGGGCGATAGCTGTCTGCGTTATTTTTCGGTTTTTGAGGTTTTAGGATGGGGATAATAACAGATTTTCTCCAAAGTTCTGGGAATGTACCCTGCGTCCATATGAAGTTGAACAGCCTCATTAGTTCTTCTTTTAATTTGTCTGTTGAATTTTCTCTCGTTTGTGTTAGTGCATACTTGAGTTCCTGTTGGGAGATGATTTGGTTGTAGGGTTCGTCGGCAGTTCCTGGGATGGTGATTTCGGTTTTTTCCGTTTCCTGTTTTAGGGTTTGAAATTCGGGATCGTAATTCTCGGAGCTGGAACTTTTTTGAAATTGGGTTGCTAATATATTAACTATGTCTTCAGGTGAAGTGTAGGTCGAGTTGGTAGTTTTGATACCGGTTATGTTGAATGATGAGGTCGAGCCGTTGATTTTTTTAACTTTTGACCGCATTTCTTTTGTACTCATGTTTGAGTTTATGGTTTTGACATAGCTTGCCCATGATTCTTTTTTGCATATTTTGAGGGTTCTTCTTGCAGAAGCTCTCATTTTTTTTATAGAGGATAAAGTTCTCTGTGGTTCTATGCCTTTTGAATTTGTTAAAGGCTTTATTTTTTTCGCGTATCGCATGTTTGCATTGATCGTTCCACGAAGGGACACTGTATTTGTTGATGGTAAAGTTTGATATTGGGATGGATTTTGTAGCAGCTTGAATGATTGCAGTGTTGAGTTTGTATATATTGGTGTCTATGTTTTTGGTAGCGGAGAAAACATATGGAATTTTTGTTAGTTCCTGCCTGTAAACGTCCTATTTGGCGCTCGCGATTTTCCGTTTCTGTATTGGTATAGGTTCTACAGAAGGTTTCTGTTGGATGGTTATGGACACTAGAAAATTATCGCTCTCATAATTATCTGTAATGACTGTCCACGTTAGTTTAGGGCCTTGCGTAGGATCACAGAAAGATAGGTCAATAGATGAAAAACTATTTGTTTTAAAGTTGAAGTGGGTCGTTGATCCTGTATTCAGTATAGATATGTTATATTGGTCTAGGGCTTTTTCTATGATTTTCCCCTTGTTATTATTTTTTTTACATCCCCACATTGTGCTGTGGGCGTTAAAGTCTCCGACTATTAGGAATGGTGGATGCAGTTGTTTTATGAGATCTTCTAATTCAGTTAGGGAGAGTTGATAATTTGGGGGAATGTATACATTACATATTGAGAGTTTATATGGTGAGTGAATTTTTATTGCGATGGCTTGCAGGTCACTATGTAAGTTTATTGCTTCTGTGTATATGTTTTCTTTGACAAACGTGCTAACACCTCCGCTTGCAGGATCCCTTAGTCGATGTTTGTTAAAGGAGAAATATCCTTTTAGGTAGGGTTCATTTTCGATTTTCAGGTGGGTTTCTTGAAGGCATAGTACATGAGGTTGGTGGTTCATTAGTTGCCTTTGTATATTTTCTAGATGGGCATAGAACCCGTTACAGTTAAAATAAATTATGTTGTGCATATTTAATATAGTGTATTGGAAATTAGTGTTCATATAGCTCGTTGGATGGCTTGACGTATTAATAGAGGTCTTCGTTGTCTGTGGAGAGGTCCTCAAGTAGTAGCTGTTGCTGCATTTTTTTCATCAGTCTTGTAAATGTAGCTTTTATGACTCGTGATTCTAGGCTAGGGTATAAATCATACATCATATTAAGGTTAGGTGTATTTTCTGTATATTTTCTTGATATTGATAGGGGATCAGATGAGCCGAAGGCTTCTCTTATGAAATCCTTAAAATTGGTATAGTTTAAGGGGTAATTATTTGATGGTTCCTCTAATAGTTTTTGGATGGGGGCTAGGTGTTCTTGTATAGTTACATTTTCACCGTCTGATTCTTTATCGGTGCTTTTCTTGATTCTTTTGATTTTGTCAGGGTTTTTTAATTTGGGAAGTGTCTCCTGGAGTGTTTCAGTTTGAGTATGGGTTGTTGGTGTGGGGGTAGACATATTGAGTATATTCTCTTGAGTGGTAGTTTGTTGAATGTCGGCGGAATCATTTGAGGATGTTATTGTAATTTGGGATAGGGTACGTTTGTTTTGAGTTAAAGGAAGTATAGTGAAGTTTGGTGGAGGATTTTGATTTGGGCATTGTTCTGCTTTGTGTCCTGGTTGGCGACATGTGAAACATGTTGTGATTGTGGATAGGAATATTCTATATTCTGTGTCCTCAAATTTGATAATTAGTGATTCAGGAAGCAGTGTTTCGGATAGTGGTTCGACATAGATTCGTCGGCTAAAGCTTAGTATGCGGCTGTATTCTTTTCCGTCGAGCCCTGCTTTTAGGAAGGATACTGTTGATAAGATTTTGATTCCCATATTTTGTAGGGCAACTTTTATGTGTTCGTGAGGTATGGATGGGCATACATTCGATATTACGACTCTTTGAGCTAGAGATATTAGTGGACGTGAAGTGGTTTGGAGGCCTTCAATTGTTATTATTTTATATTTACTAGTGAGATGGTCGACTAGTTTATTGTCCCTTAAGTAAATGCATATTCTGTTATTTGACATTTTGGAGGCGAAGATTATGCTTATGGGACCTACAATATTGCCAATCGTTTTTATATATCCCTTCTAGTCCATTGATGATGATAGCTTGTTCTTTTTTCGGAAAGTTTATTTGTTGGTCAGATGTTATATTGACGAAGGATTTTGTCGGGAGGTTATCTGCATTGAAATGTACAGTTTGTTGTGGATTGTTCGGAGTGCTGTTTGTGTTATTCATTTTGGTTAGTAAACCCCTGTAGATAGGAGTTTCTTTCTTGTAATTTTATGGAAAAGTTGTTACCTGGTTTTAACTAAAGAACCACTTTGTTTATTTACACTTTATATTTAATTTCCGTGTGGTTGCGGTAAGGCGATTTAGATAAGGTGCACTGGCGGTTTTGATATCGACCTCAAAATGTCGCGGTCAGGGCGGAACTCTCTAATTAATTTTAAAGACTTGTATTGGGGTATATAAAATACAGCGACCTTCAATCGCCAATGGCTATTATTTGTTAATTTTAAAGTGTAGTTGTTCAACTACAGCTGTTACCGTTTTGGGTTGTTTTTTTTTGTACTATGTGTGTTACCAATTTCAAGCAATAGAGTTGTATTTGTCTTAAAATTCACCATATCTTTTATTTCTGTGTATTTTTAGTATATCGTGTGCATGAAGTTTGTAAGAACTAGGCGGAAGAGGAGGCACAATGAAGGTGATTTCGATCTCCCGTAAGCTGCTGGCTTCTGAGCCTTCCCAGTGGAAAGTTCCCACGAAAACCGGCAATCACCTGTAATTTGGAAGGTGGCGCCCACTAAATTTGATTTGCCATGTACATAACTACGTTAGATTTCCTTCCCTTAACATTTCTTGTGAACCACTCCCTACTTTGCTGGGTTAAATCGAAGGCAGTTCCACCTTTCCTGCTGCGGTCCAACGAAAAAGCTCGTTTGGACCGTAACATCAAGTAAAACGAAAAAGAATTGATCATGAAGACAGACGAAGTGTAATTGCTGAGGAGATTTGTGACACAATCTTGGTCCAAATGAACAAACGATTGCTTTTGGGGTGCGTTTGGAAGCAGCTGCATTGTTGAACAATAACTCCTTTTCAAAATTCTGTAAAAACTTTTCGCTAGATATTTTAGACAGAGTAGTGGCTTACCCCATGCTCTCTAAGAAACTTTATGGAAACACTGATACTTCTAAATATTATTGTAACAACACCTATGACAATCGCCGAAACTGAACGTTGCTTTTCCACATTAAAACGAGTAAAAAACTTTTTACGAAACACCAAGCTTAACGATCGTTTGAATGCTTTGGCTACAATATCGTTTTCTTTCATTCATTCATACTGCCGCTCCCCCCGGAACCACTTTCGCATTACTTCAGGTAGGTGCGGGCGTCCCTTACATACTATCCATTTATGCAACATGCACCCTAAACTTAACTAAGCGAAATACGCTTCAGCCGGGGTTCGACAGCGTGGCCGATCGGACCGAATTTCACTGCGACCTTGACTGACAGCTCATATTCGGACTGCCCCATCGAGGTCCCTTGGCTACAATATCTATCAACAGCATTTTAGTTAACGAAATTGATAATTGTGAAGGAAAGTTGCGCACAAATTTATTTCGATGAAAACACGACGAGCAGAGTTTCATTTTAAAAATTAATTGCGTTTGGGTGTGTTTTTTATTTCAAAATGGCGGCTACGCGCCATCTTGAACAATTTTTTCAAATGGCGATAGTGGTCGAGTGACACCTCATTTGAAAGGTCTCTTTGAGTAGAGTATAATTTCAAATTTTGGGAAAAATGTATAGATTCAAAAAGAAATGACAGACTTCCAAATTATCTGTTTCTGATATTAAACAAAACGCTAAAAAAAAATGTAGGAGGCGCAACAATAGAAGTAAATCAATTGAAATAATTAGTCTTTCTGTTCTGTCACTTTAATTCAGTTATTGCGTTTGCTCACGTTTGAATATTGAGTGTTAAAAAATCGGTGATACTAACAATAATTATGGCGAATGTTCGAACTTTGCAGGAAAAAACTGAAGCAGTTTTTATTTTTGCTGAAGCCAATCGAAACTTTCACGAAGCCGAAACAATATTATAGAACGTTTTCCCGGTCGTCCTATTTCGAGGACGTATTTAAGAGAAGTTGTGCAAAAATCTATTAACACTGGAAGTGTGTAAAACAGGAAAAACCCTGAACGACCCGCAAGATCAGAAGACAAACAAATTCAGATAGTCGGTGAAATAGTAATAGATTCTCAATAATCAACTTCATATGGAGCTGCGATATTTGATGTATCGGCGACCACTGTCAAAAAGTGTTTAAAACGGCATAAGTTCCATCCATACAAAATGAAGAGTTTACAGTCCATATTTAAATTTTATAACTTTCAAAATGGCGGCTAGGCGCCATCTTGAACTATTTCTTTAAATAGCAATGGGGATCGAATGACATCTCATTTGAAAGGTATTATAATTCTGCGTCTGATTCTTAAGTTTCGTAAAAAAAATATTAATCAAAAAAAATGACAGATGATTGAAAATAACAAGTTTATGGAAAAAACTAAGAATTAAAGCAAAAAAAGCCTGCTTTCGAAATGTTCATCAGTGAAGAATGCAGAAGAAGAAAATGATTCTAAAACTCAACAAAACTAATTTTATACAAAACAAAAACCGAATGGTAATACTATTTTAATAAATATTCAAAGTGTGCTCCTTAAACTTCTTGGCAATAGAAAAACCTATTTAATATCTCTTCCCGTATTGTCTGGAAAATTTCAAATCCGATAGTTGCAGAAGCCTCTATTATTTTGCGTCGTAAATCCAAAAGGGAATAGGGATCTGTTTGAAAAACTTTCGATTTATCATCAGGTCAGGTCAGGGGATCGCGGAGCCATTCTATTGGACCACGGCGACCAATCCATCGTCGAGGATACGTAGCATCGAGATAATTGCGAACTTGTCTGCTAAAATGCGGAGGAGCGCCATCTTGCTGGAATATGATATCCATGTCAAATTCGTTTGTATTATTTTCAGCAATCTCAACTATTAACGGATAGGAGGTTTTCCAGCATGTTCAAGTACAATTCCCCAGTAAGGTTTCCGTCGATAAATAAGTGACCTACAATATAGTCTCCAAGTATTGCTATCCATACATTCAATTTTTGCTGAAATTGGGTGTGAACTTCCTGGAAAACATGGAGATTTTCATCGCATCAATATCTTACATTTTGTCCAAACCCATTTAAAACAAACTTGCATTCGTCACTAAAACAAATACTGCGATGATGGGATGGGTTTCTTGCAATGGTTTGGGTCATGACCTCAAAAAATTCAATGCGTCTACCCGGATCATCTTCAATCAACTGGTGTAAAATCTTCATTTTGTATGGATGGAACTTATGTTTTAAAAACTTTTTGACAGTGGTCGCCGATATATCACATATCGCAGCTACATGTGAAGTTGATTGCTGAGAATGTACATGTCGCAGGAAAATGGTTAATTTAGGAAAATAGCTTTTTCCTAGGCAAATGGACGTGCTTAGCCAAATGACTTTATCACTTATTCAATTGCTATTTGACTAGGAAAATACTATTTTACTAGGCAAATAGTATCAGCCTAAATGCTTTTCAGGAAAATGGAAATGAATTCATTGTTGTAAAGCAGGAATACGTAACAGGGTGGGGTCGTTTACTTTTGACTATAATAATTTAATTTGTATAAACGTATTACAGCAAGGATACAAGCGTGAAAAGGAACTAAAATGAATTATTTTTGGCAGTAAAAAGTACAGAAATATATGTAACCCAAAGTAGTATAAAGTATTGAGTAAAGTATTAAGTATTAAGTAAAGTAGTATAATAAATATTAAACACCAAGTGAATCAAACATACGTTTACTCACGAAAAGATGTTGAGATCACGAGCACGCAGTGCGAGTGAGATCATTTCTTTGAGTGAATAAATATGTTTGATTCACATGGTGTTTATATGTTTTTATTCCATTTTG
>JABXWE010011191.1:0-38035 GCA_014611495.1 Limonius californicus | reverse complement strand
CTTTACGTTTTGCAAGTTCATACAGGTGATGACGTCATCAACACACACCGCATCTCACGGATTTGATGGTGTTTCGACGATGTGATTCCGCAATTCCGTTTATGCGATCCGTCCGATGCGGATAATATGCGATACTCAATAGTATTACATATGATAGCAAACAAAAATGCGATCCGTCCGTTCCGTGCGATGCGAATAGTATGCGCCTACCTTTATGGTACAAAAAATATTTCCTTATCGTATTACATGATTAACGGGCATGCTGTCGACGACTGTAATCGAAAACTAAAATGCCGTAGTGATAATGCCTAATTCAAAATTAACGAATATAAATAATATGGAATGAAAAACGGTTGAAAGGAGTTTGAATAGATATTATGGCAAAAGACAAATACTTGATTTAAAACATGGGGAATGGCAAGTATATCAAAAACTAAAATGTTAAATACAAAATGTAATAATATCGAATACAAAAAGGGGATGTCGAATAAATAAAAAATCGAATACAGTATCACAATAAACCGAGTAGTACCGAGTGTTAACTAAAGTAGTTCCGATTACCCTGTCGTCATTACACACAGGGTATTTCGGAAGGAATACTTTCTATTTTGGAAGGTAAAAAGTATATAAAAGTGTGTAATCTCAAGGAATACGGAGACACAGCTACTAAACGAAGCAACTATGATAAGTATTAAATAAATATAAAAGACTTATTGTTTATTGTTATTTACTGTTTGAATGATACAAAACACAAATAACGGAAAAATAATTAACTATTCACAATAAATGTACAAAAATTCTACCTCCACACTCTATACAATTGCAAAATGTACTTTTGTGATAATATTATTACTTGTCGCTCTTCTGAACTCGTTTTGACATTTAATTTAGTGCTGTCAAACGATTCCGAGTCTAGAATCGGAATCGGTTCTTTAGCTTTAAGAATCGGTTCTGCGGCGTCGTTAAAGCCGACTCTCGATTCTAGAATCGAAATCCGATTCTAGAACCGAGAATCGAAATCCGATTCATCCAAACAGCTTAAGCAATTTTGTATTTGTCACGAAGATAAATAGAAAATAATTACAAAGTGTTGATTATACTTTTCTACTACCATGCTATTACCAAATATGTAATACATATATTTATATTAGAAGATTCTAAAATCGTAAAATAAGTACCGATTATAGGTTCAAAGACTTTCACAATTCTGAAATTGGAACTAATATCACTTGTATTAATTTATTTTACAATTCTAAAAATGTTAATTTGGAAACTATTTTCAATCATGGAATCGCAAACCATTCCTGTTTCAAGACAAGACAAACGATTCCTGATTTTAGAATTGGGAAACTATTCTAGATTCTAGAACCGAAAATGATTTTTGATTCTAGAATCGAGAATCGAAATCCCATTCTACAATCGAGAATCGAAATCCGATTCTAGAATCGAGAATGGAAATCCGATTCTAGAATCGAGAATGGAAATCCGATTCTAGAATCGAGAACCTATTCTTGTGCAATCGATCCTTTTTAGGATCGAAAATCGATTCTTCAAAATTTCCGATTCCTGACAGCACTAACGTTTATAATCCTAGGGAACAATACTCGTCTTGTATTTACTTTTTCGTTGTATACTTTACATTTCATTCCTCTCCACAAACACAAATCTAAAGACGTTAAGTCTGGAGACCTTGCTGGCCAATAAAAGGACCTTTACATCGATCAGGGAATGTGCGATTTAGATAGTGCGTCATCAGTTGGCTATAATGACATGCAAATTCTAGTAGCCAAGGGAAGATCATCCAATGGTAACTAGAGTTACAGAAACCGCAAGCAAACACCATAGCAGAATATTGATCACTATTCCACCCGAAACAAGCTGTATTAATTTGATCAAATAACATTTGGAGTTTTTCACATACAAGGGGTTCCGAAACTAAGTGCCGTGTTTGTAGAATATTAGGATATTGAAAAAAAATTTTTTTTTATATTTGTCACATTTGTAGCGTTGCCGTCCTAAAGAAAGTAAATGCCAAAATCATGTTTCAGAGATATTGGCAAAAAAAATTAATAAAATTTTTAAGTTAATAAATTTATCGCCATCTTTTACGTTTGCTTAAGCTAAAGCTAAATACATCGTTCGTGCCGGAAACATCTTCATATCGTAATTAGCTATCAGGCAAATGTTTTGAGAAACAGCTTCTTACTAGCGTTAACTGTTTCGATTTGAAGACGTTTTTAGTAACATATATAAAAGTATTAGCGATAGTGTCATATGGAATACCAATAAACACTTTAGCTGCAAATAATAAACTTAGCGACCCAATATGTCACTAATTTTTGCAGAATAGACCTGGTATGGCTGTTAATATGAAGGCAGTCTTTCAAGTTTTTACAAACGACCACTAGGTGGCGCTATTGAGATGTGTCATTACTATTTTCGTAAGATTTGACGTTTGTTAATTGTGATAGCAGTGGCGGCTTAGAAATTGACCGAGTAGTTTGTTTACAGTGAGAGTTCAAAATAAGCAATTTTGTAAAAAAAATGGAAATTTCAGGTGAAGGTTTTCGTTGGATGATTTTTTAAGATTCTAGTAAATGCGTAACTCAACAACATTACATAAAATCGCTTCGTTCAACTTTTGGTAATGAAGCACCATCAGAAAAGGCTGTTTACAATTAGTTTCCAGAATTTCCTCGTGATCGTGCGTCTGTCACCGATAAATTTCGTGGAGGTCGACCAAAATCGCTTTTTATAAAAAAACATCGATGCTGTGCGCAACATGATTGAAGAAGATCGGCATGTGACTTCCAGTGAGATAGATGCATGCTTAGGCATAGCGGAAACTGTAGTACATTCCATTTTGCGTGAACATTTAGCTGTGAAAAAGATTTATTCCCGATGGATTCCGGATAACTTGATCCAAGCTGAAATAAGGCTCGTGTTAATTGGTGTAAGGAAATGCTCAAAAAATTCGACCTAGGAACTGCAAAATCCGTATACAACATCGTAACAGATGACCAAACTTGGATATATTCGTATGAACCGGAAACTAAGCAATAATCCACTGTTTGGGTGTTCCAAGATGAACCGAATCCCACAAAAGTTTTTCGTTCTCGAAGCGCTTCCAAGAAAATGATCGCTTGTTTCTTCCGTTGTACTGGACATGTCGCAAGCATTCCTTTAGAAGATCGAAGAAGAGTTAACGCTGAATGGTATATAACAATTTGTTTGCCAGAAGTAACCGACGAAATCAGTCGCATCATTCTTCATCATGACAATGCCAGCTCTCACACAGCGCGTCAAGGACTTGATTATTTGAAGGAGAAAAACATCGAATTAGTGTCTCATTGCCCGTATTCACCTGATTTACCGCTTAACGACTTCTTTGTGTTCCCGAATGTCAAACAAAAAATGCGTGGATAGCGATTTTCATCACCTCAAAAAGCTGTTGAAGCCTTCAAAAACCATGTTTTTGAGATATTAACTTCCGAGTAGAAAAAATGTTTCGAGAATTGGTTTGAACGCATGCAAAAGTGTAAAAACCTTAAAGGCACACACAAACAGTTTCTTCCAAAGGAAAATTTTTCTTTCCTAGTTTGTAACAACTTGAAAGGCTGCCCTCGTGTGTTAAACAAGTTTCATTTACCGAAGAAGCTTAGTTAAGAATAAAATAAACACGGTGAATGACACACAGCAAACACTTATTCATGTTTCATTGTAGGTTTAGCTAAACACACAAAGATAATTATTTGCACTTATACCTTACCTTGATAGGAATTTAAAACGTTGTAGTTTAATATACATCCTACGAAGAAGCACATAAAAGTGCGTATAGAACTTGAAATTTTACATCAATATCTAATTTTTTTAAGATCACACACGAGTTTCTTAAAGGAAACCGCATTTTAAGAATTACAGAAAGATATCAAGTTTACGTTATTAAATATTTGTTGAAAGAAACCCCTTGTTTCTGAGTAATTTGTTAATCAAAGTTCATAACAAAAGTTCAATATTAATAAAAGAGGGAAACGTAATCAAATTTTATACATTGCTCCTACGACAGTTTCTTGTGAGTGACTTTTCGGTTATGTAGGTCATAAACTTTTCATGTTATAAAATTTTTAGTGCCTTCTCATTTGAATGTCCTCTTGAGTAAAATAAATGCAAGCAACCCAGAACGCACTAAAATCATAACAATTTTTATATAAAACGAGGTTCAGATAGACATAAAAGCAGCTACTATAAAATCTTAACTTGTTTTGTGAAATTTCATTCTTACAATAAAATTTGTGAATAGTTAGAAACTTATAAATAAATTACAATTATCAAATAATGTGGTCGTTTCCAGCAAAAGCCTGTAAATTGTTCACATATTTAAATACTTATAGTTAGTATATAGATAGTTTGTCGAAATCAAAGATATCTAAAATTTATACATAGCTCTGGGAATATAAATAAGACATGAATTGCAACTACCACTTACCTAATGAGCTTAATTTCAATTATGTTTTTTTTTCCTCTGTATACATATATGCCCATGATATGTTAATTACATACAATTAGCATGTTCTTCAAGCTTTGCATGTATGTTGTGCAAGAAGCTAACCCAACCCATCCTACAGCAAAGAGAAGTGCAACTATATGGTTTACAATTGGCAAGATGTTCGTATGACAACCGGGACCGACGACTTTACGTGCCCTCCAAACCATGACCAGTTGCATATGCCACTGTATTGGTCCACCCATGTATTAAAGTATAATGGAAATATTTAGAAATACGAAGAGATAACAGGTTAAATAAACCATATAGAAGAAGTTCCCAAACATATCGCAATCTCTTTGCCCTTGCTAGCAATTTTATTTTTGTAATACATTTAAAATTTTAATTTTAGAAGTTTCTGATGATTGTGCAGTTATTGCTACAATAAAAAACGTTATTAAAATGATCTTTTATAGAATCAAGCTATAACTCTTGTTCTGAAAGAAAATGAAAGTTTTTGCATTCTTACATTCACAAAAGTACGAAAAACTTTATAAGGGTAAAGTTCGAATGTTGTACTAGCCCTGAGTTTAATTTAATTGAATTCAGACTGTTTCTGTTTGCCGCATATTGCCATATAGCTCATATATTGTAAGATAACACGAAATATGAAACCAATTTTTCAAAGTAAACTTAGCATTATATATTTTCCCTAAAAAGGCTACTAAAACAAATCCAAAGAAGCTAAAATTAGCATTTTCTATAGTCACCGCAGCCACGTTAATAAACGACCTTTTCACTTGTGGTTTTTCTTAAATAGTAAATAATATGTCCAAGACTGAAATAGCGAAAAAATTATCAAAAAATTATAAGCTTTAATAATAAAAACGTAGTGCAAAAATACGGTAAAATCCATCTACGTTTATGATGTATGTGAACTTCATTTGGGTAAATCTCTTCTCCTTATTACAAAATACCGTCCTTTATGAATATATTGCAAAGAATCGCAGTCAAGATTTACCTAATTTTCTCAAAATGTACCTCTAACCAATTTATTTTATCGTACATTGTACGTATTGTTTTTTACATTGGCTACAATTTGCTTTTCAGAGTTCAACCAGATGGCCCTAAAGTCCGAAAAGGATCGAGAAAGGAATATAATGCTTTGTCGATGTAAAAGGTTGCATACAGAAGGAGCGTTTTAAAATAGAAAATAGTGGAAAAACATACTAAATTCTTTGACAACTCCAATTGGTATAATGGAAACGAGCAGGCACATACATTTGGACTATTTGTGTTACATATAAATCAGAGCTGCACTTATCAACATTATCAGGAACAAAATATGCTGCATACTTTTCGAACTGTAAATAATTATTTACAATTATAAGTTTAAAGCAAAAACTGTTCACACTATTATGCAAAGTTATCCTTTTTTTTTTTTCATTCATTCATACTACCCTTGCCCCCACCCTCCCGGAACCGCTTTCGCATTACTTCAGGGGGGTGCGGGCGTCCCTTACACACTAAACATTCATGCAACCGAATTTCGCGTGACCTCGAATGGCACTGCGCATCCGCACTACTCCACCGAGGCCCCATGCAAAGTTATCCTAACCTAAATCTAGATACTATATTACATAATTTTAAGCAGAATACATGAACATAAAGGGTGTTTAACAGGTAACCTGGCGAAGTAGGGCGACTTTTGTTAATATAAAGGTATGTCGTAGCTTTCTACACAATGCGTTTCGGTTGTTGATTACTCAGTGAATGCATGGCATTTGACAACTAACTATTTATTCACTGGCAATATTTATTATCGAGCATCATTTTATCAACGGTTTGTGCTATTTCTCTCAAAATTCTCCCTATAATTATTTTCAGTATCTTCCCTAGTTTACTGTCGCAAAATAGTGTTCTGGGAAGAACAAACATATACCTGATCGATTGTTACTTAGTAATGGAACTGCGATTAACTGTATTTGGTCGCATTCAGTACCAAAACTGCTTGGAAGGATACTGTGCTGAATTTCCAGATGCTGCTGTTGACTATAAAGCCCTAGAAACTTACAACCGGTGCGTAAAACGGTTTTATGGAACAGAACAGATGGTAGTAGAGCAGACTCCTGAAAATTGTCGCGAATTGCTATCGATGATACTAATAATGGAAAATCCTTATAAAAGGCTTTATTACAGCATTTCTTACTATAACTTATATGCTTTTATATTTGTACTTGCTGCTTGTTGTAGTGATATAAAAGATGTATCAATGCTTCAGATATTTATATCATAGTTATCGTAAATATAATCACTTAGGAAAGTAGCGGATAATGAAGTCATTTTCACAGTTATAAAAGAAAATCATGACTGTTAATTATTAAAAACCCAAGGCACAGAAAAAGTCAAAATTTCATATATTGGCTATTTCACAAGAAAGATAATCAATATTCAAGTTTTTATAAGCTCCAATTAATCACTTAATGGCGGCAAAGTTTTATCATACTACAAACAGTAAACTCCTCTATCACTTAGAGAATGTACGACACCAAATTAATCATTTATCTCAACTGTCTAACCAACAAATACTTTCCTTTTGTGGATATAAGTTAAGCCAAGTCATTGAAATGTGAACTAATTAATATGGATATCTGAAACACAACAGACTGTTTATATATAAAAAAATGTTCACTCGATTATTAATAGAAAAAAAAGTGTTGATGAATGTCTCTTTTCATTAAAATGGCTAAGATGTAATAGTATGTATAATAACTAAGTATATCCTTTCATTTACTTGTTTGTTACGTTTCCCAACGTGCTAACACTCACTCCTAAAAGCAAAACAAAGTAAACTATTAACGTTAATAAGTGTACCCTTGAAATAATTTTCTTCCGTAGACATTCTCGGTTTCGACAAACGTTTTATGTTGCTAATTCATACTTTATCATTATCTTCTTGAATAAATCGCATACATTTTTTATTAACTTTCTTAAGTCTATTTTTGGAGTTTTATATTTGTCAATGTAAAATACATTTAAGTCATTATCACCACGTATCTGCTAAGTAATCGTTTACAACAAAAACATAATGAAGATAGTATTACTAAACGATATAATATTATTTCGAAATGTTATATCTATTTCTCGCCGTATATTTTTGTATGTATTAATAGTTACTACTCTTGCAAATTATCTACATTTGTGCTCTTGTATTCTAGTTTTCTTTCTTCTTTTTTTTTTGTCGTTGTACGGATTAATATCATCTCAGGGTTTCGGTTTTTGGGATCTTACTTTTGTTTTGATGGCAGTTATCGCACAAATATGATGTAGCACATGGCACCAAACACTTTATAGCTTTGCCCGCAAGCTCGGGTTATATTGCATTCTTTTGCTGCACAATTGATCTATTTTGTGGGAAAAGAAGTCTAATTTCAATATTCCTTCACATAATATAACCCTAAGTTTTTCTTTTATGTTTGTCGAAATTTCAGCTTGTTCAACGGAATTGTCTAAAAACGGATTCAGTATCCATCTGTGATTGTCATAATCTTTTGAATTTCTTTGGGGAAATAGCCAATGAGCTGTTATTTTAAATTATGCAAACTAACTTGCATATCTGCAAACGCGTGCTCAGAATTTATCGTATTATCATCCTTAACTAAGTCTTCCATAAGTTCTTGAACCTACTAAAATGGATCAATCTTCCTTTTTCCAACTGATGTCGACCAGAAATCAAATTTCTTTATAGATCCCTTACTTTTGTCCGTGACTGTTATTATGTTAATACCGCTGCCTTCCAAACTGCTATTGACAGTGTTTAAGTGTCCGACAATATCAGCAAGGAAAGTCAGCCTAAGAAACCAAAGAAAATTGGAAGAGATTTTACCCCTAGAAAGCCACATAAAATAACGAAGATTCGCATATAAAGAACCATTTCGAAATGGTCTGCAATGCTTTTCCCTTAATGGAATTTCCCACTTTAATGACTTTTTCATAACATGATCCATTTCAGAAGAATTTTGATGCAAGAGCTTCTCGATGTAAAAAACAGTGCAACTATATAGCATTTGGCATTATCTCTTTTAATCTGACAATAAGACCAGATCAATGTCCTGTCATAGTCTTGGCACCATCTTGGTGCATACAGCAAAGTATTTTGCCCAGTCAATCTCGTACTAATTAGTACTTGTCCAGAAAGTGTGTTATGTTCAACTGATTGTGCCGCTTCATAGGAATCAAATTGCTATTTTAATTCCCATTCTTAAGTCCATCGGTATATTATTTTCTTATACGATCAAGTTATGGAGACCAATTCCGCAAAGCCTTTGAAAGTTCCCTTTGTAGGCTAGATTTGCCGTTCAAAAACAATTCTCGGAAGGCACACGTGATATTTTAGTTAAAGAACTATTGCATCATATTTCTCAATATGGTGTAATATTTTTGACCAACGCATGTTCGCGTTGCGTTTTGCTCTTCAGTCGGTCTTCCACCTTCGCAACTCTGGTCACCCAATTCCATCTGCGGGGGTCGCAAATAAATCAAGTACTACAGGGGCGGCTGGAATTTATCCGTGGAAAGGCAATTCATTGTGAAATTTCCGATCGTCTTTGGCGGATTATTATCAAGCCCATTTGTTGTTCCTGTACATGTGCCGTTGCTGCGACGAACTACGAGGGTTCTGCAGCAAATATTTCGTCTCATAATTTTCCCAAAGAACGTCTACCTTTTTGCCCGGATGTGAAAACACCCCAGATTGTGCCTGTCTCTCTCCCATTCATCGACAGTCAAGGTAAAGGGATTAGTTTTTTTGGTGTGGTGAAAAAACCTTTTACGCGTTGACTTGCAAAATTCTAAGTGATTGCCCTTTTTTTTAATGCGACAAGAGGCGACGATCTTTTTGTTTGCTGTTAATTGTAAAAAGAAATTACATAACTGTACTATTCTTGTAAACTCAGACGCCGCTGAGATTGGTTGAAAGATTTTAAATACCGTAAGCCATGGGCGGCGAGCTCCCCATTCATCGAACGTTCCTTTAACCGATTGTTGTATTGAATAAAATATTACTACTTGCTGTCATATTTTGTTTTGTACCGTCATTCACTCCCAAAAGGTTAATTATATGTGTTTTGAAATTATTACATCTTTTATTATTGTATATTTTGTATGTGTGTGCATGAATTTTGCAAGCTTTATAAACAGGAGGGAGGCACAATAAAGGTGAGTTCGATTGCCTTAAGCTGCTGGCTCCTCGGCCTTCCACGAGAATCTGGAATCAGCTGTATTTGGAAGGTGGCACCCGTTTCGACATCCCCTGTACACAACTAGAAAGAGTTCCTCCCGTAAGCGATTTCCGTGAACTACCCCGACGAAAAAGCTCGTTTGGCTCGTAACAAGGGTTGAATAAACGTTTTCAGGTGGTATTGACCTGTAATAGGACACAAAATAAAATATCTTCTGTAATACCATGTCCAGTATTGTATCTTCTTTTTCTTAGCGTACTATATCTCTGACGAGCGTATCTTACTAAAGCTATAAATTGGACAGTTAGACATATCCGAGGATTCGTCCATTGTTAATACTTTCAACAATTTGTCTTCAAATATCTTCTGCCATGTCACTAATTCTTCTTTGGATAGTATTATTAGAGAAGGGTATTGCTTTCAGTTTGTCAGCCTCTTTTTCACCAACCATTATTTGCACCATTTCAACAGCTGCTGCTGCAGATCTTCAGCAATTGTGTATGGCTTAATGGTTTTTGCAATGAGAAATGCAACTCGATCACAGGCTTTTCATTTTTGTCTGGAGGTTTGGCATATAAATGTCGAAATAGCTTTGCTAGCTTCATACCTTCTTTTGATAATACTTCTCGACAAAGTACGCAATGGGGTTTCTGGGAATAACGATATGGTTACTTGCGATATTAATCGCTGTACAGTAAATTTTTCGTTGTATTCCTGCCACTGCCTGACGCGGAATGGCCGTTTTAAAAATTCATCCAATTTTAACAAAATGATGACTAATCTCATCGCAGTACGCTGCCTACATAAAGCAAAATGGATTTTATAGATTATTCCAGAGCTATCTAGCAACCTCCTGAATATGGTACATATTTCCATAAACACGGAAAACAAATAAAGTGTATTACTTGGTAATAGATGAAGTTGAGTACTACAAGAGGGAAGTCTCGATAAAAATACTAACCATAAGGCGCTTGCACTTTAAAAAAATTTCGGAATCACTACTCTACAGGTTCCAGTTGTTGTCCATCTATTCTCACGCTTATGTTTTCTTCCTCTTTTACTTATCTTGTAGTGTGTAAGAGCCTGTTTTTATTCTTGTTTATTTCCATTCCTTTCTCTTGTAGACAATTTTTCCATATCTACGTTCCTTTGTAGACCGCTTACATTCCTAGTTATTAAGACAAGTTCTTTTAAGTATAATGGATTTAGATTGTAGCACCCTTGTATTGTAGCTACTGTTTGACCCTTAGGTCTTTTTATTATTTGGTCTATAACACAACCAAAGAGTATCCTTGGAATATTATCATCCTTAAGACATTCTTGGTTAAGACAACCATTCTGTGTTGCTAGTCCACACTCTATCGTTATTTTTTAGAATAAATCATATGAATTAAATTATTAAAAAAACTATTTTTAGAGCTCTATATATGTTAATGGGTTTTCGAAGGTTACATTTAAAGTATCATCACCGTGTATCTCTCAGGCAATTCTTTACAACAAAAACATAATCAATATAGTATTACCAAATCATATTATATTTTTGAATTGCTATGTCTATTTCCATTGTGCGTTTTATATAAATAGATAGATAATAATTTGTGCTTTGGTATTCTACATTTCCAATAATTCAACTGCCTGCATACACGCTTTTCGATCTAAACCTAAAACTATATAAACGATTTATATAATACACATACAAAATTTCAAGGTGAAGTACAAATAAACCCTCCTTCAGAAAAGTCTCAAGAAGATATTAGATTTCAGGGATATTTCATAATCTGCCCTTTTCTATGTTTGAAATACATCGATTATCTTTTTTCTGTATATAAAATTACTTTCCTTCGTTAATATCAGTTACTTGTGGAAAACTTGTACAGTTCAACATATCTGCAAGAAGATATTTTAATACATAGTTTAAGGCATGAATCACAGACACAGCGAAAGTAACGAACCATAAAACTGCGGAAAGAACATCAATGAAACCGAGCCATTAAAACAAGCCAATAAATCAACGTAATTGAATCAAAACAAAAATTACTTGAAACTTTCACAAATTGGTTAAACTGCGAATAAAAACCAAGCTTTTTTCTTCCCTTCTGACATTTTGACAAATTTGTTTTCCTTTGTAGCGTTGTCGTTCGGCTTTGCCAGATTCTTGTTCCGGAACGTATTGCTCCGTGTGAAAGTGAGAAAGCTTGTTTACATTCGCGGAATTGTCCATAGGTTAGCTCAGACAGATCAAACAGATTTGCTCATTAACTTTAACAAATGTCTGCTAGTTCGCCTAATGAGCGTATGTAAATATTACACAAGTAGTTTAAATAATGAGGAAATTTACACAGTGGAGTATTTTTAGAAAACAAGTCGTGCACAACCGTCAAATCAAACGCGTTTTTAATTTTAAAACAGAAACACAGCTGAGGGTTTCAAGTTAAACATTTCTATCTACACCTGTATTATTTCCCATATCTCACCATCTATCGATTACATTACAGCAGCACACAAATTTTTGCAATTACATGTAATTTCGTAATATTACTAAAGCGTTAAATATAAATATTTTATAGCGCACACCTGAACAAACCAAGCTGCCAACGTGATTAAGTATTTATATCCATCCAATACTCATATTGTGCTCGATAATGACGGGATTGATACTTTGATTGATAGGTTTATATTCCTTGCTGCGTGCTCTAAATCCTAAACTAATCCTTAATACGACGTTGGGTAAACTAAGGCGTCTGTGGAAGGGACCTGAAAACTGACACTAAGAGTGATTGATAGAACGCTGCTGATAGAACAGATCGGACGAAAAGAATTACAATAACGACGGAATTACAGAATTAGTGTGTGCAGAATCTTAAGTATTTTCCACTTCCACAATAGCAATTTCGAACGCACTCAAACTGCACCTAGACAATAACCAAAATATCGCAAGTCACAAAAATCAATAATCAATCTCGCTTCTAATTATCTCCGGAAAGTGCAAATAAAAAAACTGGATACCCACAGTACACGCACTCTGCACATTTTCCGTAATCAGCGGCATCTCAAAGAGATTCCTTTCATCTTTTGCTTGTTTTGTAAAAACATACTTCTTATTTACCGGGATGAAGAAAATTTAAATTCCGATAAGTCAAATACAAAAATGATTGCCGATATTACCGTTCGATATTAATTAGTGCGCTGCAGCTTTGAGAAATTAATCCTTTCGCCGTAATGAAAATAGTAAACTTATTTCGTAATATCAACCGACAAACACCGTATACAAGCAACTCTAAATTCAGGAATTTCGCTTATTTGATAAGATTACCCGACTAAATGGAGTGGATTGAAAAGATTTATGCAATTAATAATAATTTCTCACGGAATGGCTTAATAAAATCTTTACTTTACTTGCATGTTTAACAACTTCCGCGTTGGAAAATAGAGCACTATGCCCTAGTTCAAAGCGTAGTCAAAATTTAAGGGCTAGGCAAAAAAACATCGACTTATGTGTAAAAAAAATACGTAACTTTTCCAAACAATAAGTCCCTTTTAATTACTAATTAATCTAACCAATCCCGAAACGTCTAAGAAATACATAATGTAATTAGACAAAAGAAATAACAAATTCGTTCAGTAACAAATTCCAAATATTAATATGTTATTAATATGTTTTATATATGTTAGTATGTCTTCATTTCTCACTCATGTAGTATAATCGGTAGCTACTCAAGACTAAATCTATTCCAGACAACTACGAGGTCGGACAAATATGAAACGGGATTGGCACTACTGCGGACGCTATAAGAAACTGACCGTTTCGAAATCATATCCAAATTGTAGCTGGAACTTTCGTCTACACATAGCTAAAACGGCATCCTGCCAGAATTTGCGTGCTAGCCTGTGCATGCGAATGGATAAGTTAGTGCAGCTGTCACATGTGACACAAGTCAAACATGGAGCAGAGAGCGAACATTAAGTTTTGTTTCAAATTGGGGAAAACGGCCACGGAAACACTCGAGATGTTGAAAACTGTGTACGGCGATGAGGCCATATCCCGTACTCGCGTTTTCGAGTGGCTTGCCAGATTTCGTGAAGGTCGGCAGGACCTTTACGATGATCAGAAGCCGGGTCGTCCGATCACAACGAGCAACCTTGTAACGATCGAAAAAGTCCGACATCTTGCGGTGGCTGATCGACGACCGTCACTGAGAATGATGGAGCAGGAGATGAGTATTAGCCGTGAAACCATTAGAACCATTTTGAAGAAGGATTTAAAGAAAAGGAAGGTCTGTGCCAAATTTGTCCCGCACAATTTGACCGCTGAGCAAAAAGCGCATTGAGTGGACACCTCCCGCGACTTCATTGCGTTTAATATAACGCATTCGACGTGTACGACCGCATTTGGCAGCCTCCGGCAAGTGGCACCTTTTACACGACAATGCCCCTGTGCATTCTGCCTTGATTGTGAAGACGTTTTTGGCGACAAGAAATGTTCCAGTCTTAGAACACCCTCCCTATTCGCCGGATCTGTCTCCAGGGGACTTCATGCTGTTTCCTCAGCTGAAATTGTCCCTCAAGGGAAGGCGTTTTGACGTCGTGGAAGACATTCAACGGAATGTTACCGCCGAACTAAATGCACTTCCTCGCGACAAATTTAAGCAGGTTTGCGCGACTTGTATCGTCGATGTCAACGGTGCGTAGAAGTCGAGGGAGATTACTTCGAAGGACGCTAGAGGTATTTTCACCTATGGCTACCTCACATTGTTATGTGATTTTAAAATTTGCCGCTACACTTGAATTCATTCCGTGATTTGTTTGCCGCTTCGTTAGAATTAATATCGCTGTTCTAATTGAAGTCTTATTTTGGGTTACCATTTTCGGTATTTTGTTTTGTCTTTCTAGAATTGAGTTATGGAACGCCGGTTCCCTTAAACCTTGAAAGTTTCTTTGTGGGCCGATTTTCTGCCGATCAGATTCCCGGAAGTGTTGATCTCGGCGTTGCACGTGTTAGGAATTCCTTCTGGAACTTCTTGCGCAATATTTTGTAACTTGGTGCAATTTTGGGGGAGAAGTGCAGGTCCCCATTGCATTTTGAGTTAGTCCATTTTAGACGTTTGTGGGCTCCGGTTGTCCGTAAGCTCCATCAATCGGCAATCGTAATAACGTAAAGTGCTGCAGGGGCGGCTCGGGTTTTTTTTTGAAAGGGGTATCTGTTATGTGTTTTCCGTTTCGCTGTTGTACCAAGGGGTATTTAACAGGCCGTCGGCTACTGCCGGTTTAAAAAGGAATAACTTGATTCAACCCCAGTAAAAGGCAACTCTTTGGTGAGTTGACCAATCGCCTTTCGGCGGATCATCTTCGAAGCCCGATGCCCGTGGTTCCGCAGCCATTTCTCCATACCATCGAAGGTTCCCGTCTTCGCTGGCGTTCATCGTTAGTAACTGGAAATTGCCGTATATTGTGCCGTCTCCTCTTCAAGGTAAAGAATTAGTTTTTTGTGTTTTTGTGAAGCGAAACTCTACGTGCAACTTGCAAAATTCAATATTGAATCTTTTAGTATCTGGAAACAGGAAGCGACCTTCAGTTGCGGACTGTATTTGTTCGAAGTGTAAAGTACGAGAGAAATTTTGTGTTATACATTGTATTTTCCTGTAAACTTTACGCCTTTGATCACACAGAGTCATTTTAACATAAATATTGTGTGTCAACGGCGGCGAGTTTTGTTCTATGAGCGTTCAAGAATTAAGATTCTGTAATTCGAATTTTTGGTGTTAAACTTGTCATATTTCAACCAATATTCATATCATTATATGTGTTTTAAAGTTTGCTGCGTCTTATTGTGTCTTTTGTACTTGTTGTGTAAGGATTTTGCAAGCTTTAAATATACAGGTGAAGGCACAATTAAAGGTAGGTTCCTTTCCCGTAAGCTGTCGGCTTCTCGGCCTTCCACGAGGACCTACACAATCAGCTGGATTTGGAAGGTGGCGCCCACTTATTTTGACTCGCCCTGTACACAACCAAAGTTTTTCTCCTATAAGCGACTTTTATGAACTCCCCCTACTCCTCTGAGCTAAGCTGTAGGCCCGTTTAGTTACAAATCGTCGAAAAAGCGCGATTGGACTGTAACAAATTTGGCGCCGCAACGTGACCCTTTTTTGCGACCGTAACAAGATGCTTTGTATTTGATCAATCCCGTTATATATTTGTCCGACCTCGTAAGTCACCAAATTCCACTTTTAAAAATCTCAGGCTTTGAAAGTAATTTTATAATAGATGAACCCATGGGTGACGCCTCACGTATTGTATGATAGCTACTTTACAAATTAATAAAGAAGCAGTGTATAAATATGTATAATTATGAACTACAACAAAACGTTGCACTACACAAAGCGATTTATCTTAAAAACTACTCCGTATTACTTTCCGAATGACCAAATGCCATTTGTTGTTCACGAAAACCTATAGCGACGCTAAGAATTGTGATACAGAATACAGGTTTGGTGGACCTTTTTTTTTTGTCATCATGCAGAATGGCCGATTAATGTTTCGTCTGCGCGCTTGGCCCTAAACGCTTTCTGGGAATTTACGTGTTAAATTGTTCCAGAAGGATTGCACCATATTTCGCAATGTGGTGCATCTTTGCGTTGTGTTTCCTAGGGAGTCGATTTTTTACCTTCGCTCGGTCCGATCACCCAATCATCTCGGGGACCGTTGATAAATTAAGGGAAAGAATGGACGCTAGGCCTTGGGAGTGAACTGATGTGCTTTCTTTTGGATACCAGGTTGTGTAGCAGTACTTCTGCCAATTGAGTTATCTTTTCGCTTTTTTTTGCCGTAGGCAAAAGAATTTTCGACTGGTGTCGGATCAAAATGATTAGCAGAGTGTCAGCTTTTTGAAATGACAATTCAGTAAAATTGTTCCCTCGACTTGTGTCGGGTAAAAGCTATCAAACCCGTGGAAGTCTTGTTTTTCGAACCGTTTCAAGTAATCCTCCCGTACAGCGTCGGACTTGGCATCTGAAGTACCCGTCTCTTCTTCTCTCTCCAGTTTCAATTTAGACTATTATCAAAATCTGATATTTATAATAATAAGATCCAATTCTCATTTGTCTTCCCTAATTTTGATTTTATTCTAGAAGCTCATTTGTATTCTTATTCTTACATATACGCAACCCATTCTCAAAATAGGCAACCCAAAATACATATGAGAAGATACTGCGATATTTAAACTGTTATTGACGATATGATGCCTATTTGATATACTTGCCAGTTAACTGGCTTCTACTTTAATCAATTGTCAATCTTACTATTTTATGATAATTCAGATACTTAAACTTACATATTTATAAATAAAATGTTGTTTCATTCGCGCACACATACTTTATTTAATAGTTGAGTAGAATCAATTATTAAATAGATCTTCAATAAAAATTTAGAAATAGCAGTACCTTCTATTAAGTATTCCGGGTTGCCTATTTTTCGAATGGTAGGCTCCTACTGTCCCGTAGATCACCCCGCATATATGCTTTTTCTACAACCTGAATGTTACATACATTGTATTTGGCGATAGGATAAGCTTGTCGGTCACTAGATTGCCCCACCATTTTCAAACTATGTAGAATGTTTATTTAGTATATATTTCACTATTGAGTACTGTACAATTTTCTTCGAGTGAAATTTCAACCGCACGGCACAGTTTCCCAGATCTTCATCATCAGCATCATCATCTGACATGGAGCTGACTCGATGGTCGATCCTGGATATGTGTAAATTTGGTTTTCAGATGTAAGAAAAATTCCTGTTTTCCAACAGTTCCGTACACACGTTGAGACGAGCGAAAATATACAATGAAGTAGAAACGACTAAGAGTTATGCAACGAAATGAGAATAAACAAGGCGGCTATATTTGAGATTGTATTTAGCTAAAACTAATTCTGAAGCTAGGGAGTTCACCAAAAACTGGTTCTATTTCAATTATGACACACTCTAGCACAACAATCTCCAAAATCCAAAATAAAAAGCTACCCAGAACACATGTACAGTGAAAGCTCATATAATAATGTGTGTGTGCGGGTGTCCCTTACATACTAGTCATTCGTGCAACATGCACCATAAACTTAACTAAGTGAAATACGGTCGTTGCCTCTGCCGGGGTTCGAGTCCATGTCCGATCGAGCCGCATTTCACTGTGATCTCGACTGACAGCGCTTGTTCGTACTGTCCCATCGAGGTTCCTGCATGAAACAGTATTGGAAATACCTCTCCAGATTTTGCATACGTTGAAATGCTGTGAAGTCACCTCTTGCGTATTATTTCAAACTGCCAGCAAGCTTTAAAGCCTCATCATAAGAACTTATCAAATCAGAATCTGCGATGATCTCCTGTGTTTCGTCTTCCGATTCACTTTTGTTGTCTTCCTCGCCGTTATTTTTAAATCCAATGTTTAACCTTAGAATGTCAACGTTTTCGCTTTCTGTTTAAATATCTTTTATATTGTCCATGGATATAAACTCTTCTAGACTGTTGGTCCTAACTCTTTTGACACTTGATGATACATCATCTTCAGCATCAAAGTTGGTTGAAGAGCAGTCACTTCTCTTTAATCCAGCTTTATTGAAACAATTCCTTATACACAGCTGTTGCAGTTATTTTACTCCATGATGCTTTTATGAAGTGTAATGCTTGGAGCACATCAATTGGTTTTGAAAGTTCTTATGCGGTTTTAACGCCTCCCATTTTTGATAAAATATGTTTCAAAACTAGATCTCGATAATACAATTTGAAGTTCTTTATGATTCCTTGATTCAAGGGCTGACATACTGACGTATTGGGCGATAGAAGAATCATTTTTACATTGTTAAGGTGTAAACGCGAGGATCTAGCATTATCTGAAAATAAAACACCTATCCTCTTTCGAATATCCATTTTACTAATTACCTAGGAACAACTACATAACTAAAATTAAAGGGCATATAAAACGAGGTACCACCGAATACGTAAATGCTTTGTATCTATTAGTCCGTTTATCAGAATTACGCGTTCGCTTTAGGGAGATTTTTGATTTGGTATTTGTGGAAATATAATGCCCGCATCCGTTTATGAAAGTGTTCGTTTATAAGAACATGATTAATGTAGAACATATCCCGATCTCTAGACTTTTCCTCCGTCGTAGTCTATCTTGACAATGCTCGTCTTGGAGATTTTCTTCACTCAACGTTTTTCTTATGATGTTTCCCAATGTTGTTCTGGGCCGCCCTTTATTTCTTCGCTCCGGAGGGATCCATTTCATTGTGGTTGTAGATATTGTATTTCCTGTTCTTAGTGATTCCTTTATTCCACCATATCCCATTTTGCCTTTTTATCGCCCTCCACCCTTGCCTAATTCATTCTCAAATTCTCATTCTACCGCTTCCTCTCATACGCACAAATATCTAGTTTTTTTTACGTTCATGGATAGACTAGCCTTTTCGTACTCTTCTTTTATTTTATGTATTGCACATCTTCCCTGTCTTGGGCCGGGAGGACCTGGTCGTCGGCAAACAGTAAAGTAATAATGATTTGATCATTCACTGGTATACCCATACCCGCACATTTTTTCTTTCAGTTCTTTAATGCGTATTCGATGTATATTTTAAATAACGTGGGCGAGAGACATCATCCCTGTTTAAGGCTCTTGGTTACTGTGAACCCTTTTGATATCCGTTCGCCAATCTTTACTTTTATGGTTGTATCTTTATATAGTTCCTGTATGGTTTCTATTATCACGTTGCTGATGTTTGTTTTTTCGATGGCTTCCCACAGCATTGAAATTGGAACATTATCGTATGCCTTTGCAACGTCAATAAATAAAAGATGTATCCTTCTTCCTGTATTAATTATTTTTTCTATTATCTGTTTTAAACAGAATAAGTTGTCGGTGCAAAACGCTCTGCGCGGGATCCGTTCTGTTCTTCTGCGTCCTGGTTGCTGTATTCTTCTTCTATTAACTCACATAGCACTCTTCCATATACGCGGCTAAATGTTGAAGTCACCGTTATTCCTCTGTAATTCCCACATTTTCGTGGATCTCCTTTCTTGTGGATGGATGACATATATCCTAGCTTCCATTCCATAGGTGTCGCTCCTTTATTTATACATTTATTACATAATATTGTTATCATTCTTCTCATTTTCTCTGCGACATTTTTTAACATTTCTGCTATAATATCTCCTGGGCCACTTGCTTTCCTAATTTTCATATTTTTTTACAGCTTTTTCGACACTTTCGATCTGCATTTCTACGGGCTCCCCCTAGATTCTAACCTTTGGTGCTTCTTCTTTAAATCTTGCTAGGCCCTCAACTAATAGCTTACTATAATACCCTTCCCAATCTTTTCCAGATATCGGTTCTAATAGTACCATACCTTTTTCTTATCTGTCCTAATGCTGTCGATAAACTTCCAGGCCTCTGTACATCTTTTCCCTCCAATATACATTTCGACTTCGCTACATTTTCTGTCCCAGTTTCTTCTTTTCTTCGATAACTAATTTTCTTACTCTAGCCCTTTTTCTTACATATTCTTGTCTATCTTCATCACATTTAGTATTTAGCCATTTCAAATACGCGTCTTTCTTTTCCCTCACTCCTTAGTCTATTTCTTTGTTCCAACAAATCTTTTTGCAAACATTCTTTGTAGTGTCTATTTTTCCTAGGGCTTCGCTTGCAGCTCGCTGCGTGTAATGCATTTTTAGTATATTCATAGTTGTTCTTCTTATTTCTGGTTTAGTCTTTGTTGACAGAGGTATTTTATGCTCTTCTTTTTGTTTTTTTTTCTGGAGTAAAGTTTTTATACGGAAAGTAAATATGTAGAGCATCATAGGAAAAATGTTGTCCGCTTATTGGGGCTGTCCGCAAGAACAGCTTTCACTGTATATCTTTATAATCGTTGGCAAATGATTTTAAGAATAGAAAAATTGTTTCTGAATATGGAAGCCTAAGATTTAATAGACTGCACTAGAGAAACAAATTTGTTTATTTTCTATGTATATTTATTTCCCGAGGCCTTTCTTCTATCTGAATTTAAGCATATTTATTTCAGTTGTGCCACCGTGTAGCGGGGATACGGAATTAATATCAAAGCCTATGGACTCTATGAAACGTTATCATTTATTTTCAGGAATTCTACGTTTAAAATAGAAAATGAGAACAATAAACCTTATTTCGGCAGCTGTAAAAATGCCCGTCTTACTCATAGGAATATTTTTGCAGTTTCATTTCCTAATTTTCAACATCGTCACGAAAGCATAGTAATGCGATACTAAAATTATTAAGTAGCAATTTTACAGTTTATAGCTACCGATAAAACTACCGTCGTCGCTATGTAGTAATTTGTTCGGATTTAGTAAAAAATTTACTTAGAATTGCAAATTAAGCTGGTTTAACAGTAGGGTATCCACGTTTGATATCGAATGTTAATTTACATAATAACTTTAAAAAGCGATTAGAATACTATTAAACGAAACTGTTATCATTATACCTACCCTTTGCATGACTTACATAGCATGAATAGGAAATAAATAAAAATAACAGGAACTAAAAATAGTGAGCAAACATTCTAGAAAATCCTACTTTATTATCCATCAGCGACTGAAATCAAGCTTTTGATCTAATAAATCTAAAGCATGAGTAGCCGGCATGCAAACTGACAATAAAAAATTGCTACTTTCCGATATTCTTGTAAAACGCACTCGGAGAAACATTAAGCTAGATTTATAAATGAAAAGCTGCCTGACAATAATTCATAAATAAATATTTGCATAAATTATTCAGGTGGTTAGCATGCACAGAAACTCAAATTAATCGCAACCTCTAGGCGCGATATCAAAGAAATATTTTCGAGTGGCTATAACGAGGGTATCAGCTTGAAATGGAAGCTTTAACAAATTCACATTAAAATAAATTAACACCATATGGTGTCAAGTAAGTGAATAAATCTTTCAATCACTTTGTTTCAAGGGAGGGCGAAAATCAAATAAGGTGTCCTAAATGGGGCCTTCGGCGCTATGAACGAGTACTGGTAACCACAACCACCCCGATGCTGATTGATACATTTTCCTACTTCCCTTTCAACGCCAGTACAGTAATGCTTACCATGCAGAACTTGATTAATGCTTCACTTTCTCTACGGACTAAATTTACATACTGTACGTGTATTGTTCCTTGGGGTAGTTTTTCAGGTACATCCAATTATAGAACCTGGTGGAGGTGCTGTAGTGAGGCTTTGGATTCTAAAGTACAGAATATTACGCGCAAAATAATCTCCTAAAATGATTAAAAGATTTTCAAACAACCCCTAACACTCCTCGAGTTTTCCCCCATCATTTACCGGATGTATAGTAAGTGAGTCAAGTACCACCCCCAAGCAGGCCACCCTAACCTTGTTCCTATCTTCCGCAATCTCGGGGTTCATCCCGTCAACGCACTGGAAACAAATTATTACACTTCCTGCTTCTTAATCTACAATCATTCGAAAAAAGTGAATTTAGTAGTAGCTTAATAACTGAATATTTGAATACGGTAAGTTCACACAATTGCATATCACTACCAAACAATACAAACATATTATATAGAGCTTGCATGATTTAGGAATGCGAAAAGTATTTGCTTTTTTTTATATTTAAACAAAAACGATTAAACGAATATTCGATTTATATGAGTTTAACAATGTGTTTTTGTCAAACCGCAGATACTTCAGCAAACCGCAGATATTCAGGCTGAAACTAATAAACTATATTGCCATATGTATTTGCGTTCATTGTCTATACTGTTATCAAATTGTAGCTCACTAGCTGAATCCGTGGGCTACGTTCCACGTATCTTTAGAACTTCTATTAAAATTTAATAAATAGGCTGTCTAGAGGTGCAAGACATATGCTGACATTCACAAAGATGGCTGTCAGTGAAAAGGACCAGTACCTGTCTGTGACAAAAATTTTAATATTATTAATAGACAAAAATATGCCACGTTTTAACTGAAAAGACTAGCACGAGCCGTCGAGAAATAACATAATGCTATATTATATTGCTGATACTTTGTCTAAGGGCCAAGACTTAAAAATGCTTTACCGTCGCAAAAGGGAATATACATATCCACTCAAAAATCACCATTTTAGCTCAAAGCCATAATATAATAAATTACGTTCTCCGATAACTTTGCCTTATAATCACAAAACTATTTCACATTCGCGTGTATCACTTTGATTCAGAATTTTGAGATTGGTGTATAAAGGTAATTACGAGATATTTCGTTTCGAAGTTGAAATCGAATTAATTTTACCAATATCCCATCGCAGATCATAATCTACTTTCCGTAAGTTGCTACTGAGCCAACAAGATTCCCAGAAATATGCATTGTACGTTTCTATTTCAATTTCTCGGAAAAATGCGTAAAAGCCATACAATTCAGATTTTTATACTGGCCTAATCGTATTTAAATTCCCAGTAGGTAAAATACATCTCATCCTTAAGAAAAATACTATAACGACAAAAAACTGATTTTACGTATGCACAAAACGGCGTAAACATCAAAAGGATTTCTGGTACCCATTCACAATCTTTATTGTATATTTTTACAGTTATTTCGAGTTTTCTACTTGTTTTTAGTGTATTAGTTTCAACAAAAGAATTATAAAATAACCAATTATACTTAACGGCAAATAATAATCAACTGCTTGATTTTTGTTCAGGCGTTTGTCTTACACTTAAAATGAATAATAATTTTTCAAGCTGTCCAACCATTGTTTTCTTTCGCATTAATATCATTGTTGGAGCTTGCTTTACATTATACATCTTTTGAAGAAGCTAAGTAACTGATTGCAGCCGCATACGCCTGTTATATCGTAATATTCCATATATTGTTCATAAAACTTGTGCGATTGATATTTAATTCATAACCTCCAAAATTTTATCGGAGAAAATGTCTTGTAATGGACTTTCTTCTTCTGTAATAAATTCCATTTAATGAAACACTTTTCTTTATTTTAATTAATGTTGATATTACATTATATTTAATTAAATCTTGTAGATTTAAAGTTTTCATCAATTGCCATCCACAATTCTGTCGCTTTGTCAAAACATATTTTCGCTCAGCCCATAAACAAACTGAAGAGCAATTAAATAAATGAAAAACTTATTTACTTAATGTACCGGAGTACTAGTGACCATAGATGTTGAAGTACTCCAAAAATACAACCTAATTAAAAAACATTAACACAATATTTTATAATCGAAATACTTGAGTAATTACACAAAATTTACAATTTGGCAAAGCTGCGGAAAAGCGTACTTTTGACTCAAAGATTTTTTAGCAACTGAACTTATTTTTAAGACAAAATCCTTCGATTTTGAGCGCGTTGCCTAGCAACTGCTTACAAACAAACAAAATCTTGTGCATCTCCAAAGGACTCCGCCAATTAGAGCAAAGCATTAAATTAACTAAATGCTTAACAAATATCTATAAAGTATAATATCATTCTTGTCAATTATTTTGCAATAAAATGCAATTTATCATTGTTTTACTTACAAAAAGACACACATTTTGATACCTTACACGGCATAGTTAGGTTAAAGCAAATTGCAATTCACACTTATTTTAACATTAAATTATAAATTATTAAAATTCACTTCAATGTGTATCACCTTTAGCGCAAAGCTTCCTTACATACACTAACATGTTATTCCAGACATATTTTCCTCAAAAGAAAAGTTAAAGTTCAACAGAATTACACTTTAGTTTGTGTGCAGCTGTTTCTAGTGCTTTTTGTTCCAGGTTTTCCATGAATAGATTCGTTATGACTGGGGATAGCGGAGAGCCCATTGGTGCACCTTCTATTTGCTTGTACCGTTGGTTGTTGTAGAGAAAGTATGTGTTTTTGAGGCAATATTAAGCCACAGGATGAAAAAGAAAAACCTACATCCAAAGCCCACCTGACATACGTCAAAGGAACAACAGACAAAATCTCTAGAATTCTACGAAGACACAATGTGGAAACTACATTCACAACAAACAGAAAGATCAGCTCCATTCTACGAAACCCCAAAACAAAGATACCTCTGGAGAATCAAGGTGTCTACGAAATACCTTGCTAGGACTGCGATCAAACATACATAGGTCAAACGAATAGACGAGTCAATGTGAGAAAAGAAGAACACGAAAATGCCGTACGTAAGAACGAGAAGACTTCATCACTGGCATAACACGTAAACACATCATCTCACAAAATTGCTTTCGAAAACACCAATGAACTGGCCAACATAGGACACCTGAAATCAAGAATAATAAGGGAAGCAATAGAAATCGAGAAACACCCAAGAAACCTAAATTCTCGTGATGACACCCAAAGACTACCACCCGCTTGGAAACCGGTTCTCGTCAAAAAAAAAACAAATACACTACAGAAACCAGCAAGAAAACACAAATCCACCTCAACAAAATCAGAACGTTCCAGCCATAGCCGGTCCCGTCACACGCAACCGAGCGCGAAATCAACAAAGCGCAACCACACGGAACAGCCAAGAAGTATATATAGCTCCAGCAGCAGTCTTCTATGGATCCATTTAGGTCTGGCGTTCTATAAACGCACCGCAATAATAACCACAAAGTTGAGACAAGCGACAGGAATATAGAATTAATAAACAGATATAGATAACTGCCAACTTCTTCTCTTTATAATGTGTTTAGCACAAAACTATTAGGCAACCTTTTTTAGAAATAGATTTTAAAAGTAGTAAGACCGTACTCGTTATTTACAGTTTGGCAACAATGCACTCGTTCGCAGGTACATACAAGAGCAGATTACAATAGCCTTGTTTTCGACTTCCTTTACGTTAAAAGACCAAGCCAAAATATTGAGATATTTACGTGAAAATGTAAAAAATACATGCTTACTCCTTTTATTACACCATCGATTTCTGTGAGAAGAGGAAAATGATGAACAAGGCTATTGCATTAAGCTTTAAAAGAACTTTATATTTAGAATACTGCTTCGCTTTCCCATTTCTCGATAAAAATCTCAGACGCCCTTAAGTTTGTTCAAGAGTCGTCCCTGCATAATCCCTCCATATTTTTAGAGTAGCAGCAACGCATATTCACTTGGATAGCCTCAGGACGAAGTAAAGTAGTGAAGCCATCAAGTGTTGCAAGTTTGCTATAGACAAGCTATAAAAACTTGTCACCCCTCGCAAGGGTCAGAGTGAATTTAATGGATACGTATGAATATTTTATTAAAGATAAAAACAGTTTCAATAACCCGTTACTTTAAAAGTTGTACAGTTTCCAACAAGAAGTGCGGTTATTTCGTGTTGATCCTTATATAGGTCTGTATCTGCAACTAACATTGCATAATCTACTCATCAGAAGTTCAGTTAAATCCACCCTCTTCCCTGCAGGCTTCCTCAATATAACTTTCCCCAATACTATTTTCATTCCGAGACATCAATTTCTTCACACTGCGGTATGAAATATGATTTTATGTACACCCTGCCAAAACGGATTAGGGGGTTTTGACTTTGTAACAAAATTCAAAACGAAAGGCTCACTTGGGTTATGACTATGTTAAAATTTTATTTTTATACGGAAAGTTATTTTATGTTCTTGTTTGTTATTACATTTACTACTTTTATATTTTATAGCTTTCCCTTGTTAGAGATAGGTGCATCTTCCAGGGATAAGATGTCACATAAAATTGAACTTAGAAAATGAAAATCTGCTGTTGTAGAGCTATTACATACGCAAACATATCAGAAATCCAATCTTATGGATTTAGAGTTATAGAGATTGATTCCATAAAAATAAATTACGGCTATGGGTCCGCCTTCAACTTTAAATTCAAAGTAGAAATAAATGCACAAAGCGTTTTATGCTCATACCACTTATATTTAAAGCACAACTGAGTATTCTGAAACATTACATTTTAAATAGTTGCTATAATATGAGTAAATAGTGCTTTCATTTGTGTATCCCCAGTTAAAAGTTACTTATAGAACAACACTTTTATTGTACATTCCTTAATAATTAAACGGTATGATTATTGTTTTTAATCATATGCTATATCCCATTTTTTGTGTTAATGTTGTATTTGCATTCAACAAAATTAATAAAGTTGTTTCGATGTTACGGGTAAACTAATATATGATCGATACAAAATAAATTTTAGAAGCACTAAGAAATTAAAATTTACATATATAGCACGAAAAAGTATTGGAATTTCCATAGCCCATAATCTTCCCGATCCAAACCACTCTATAAAAAAATGTTTAGTTAGCTATGTAATTGCTAGCCTTTAATTATTTTATAATTTAGGCGATTTAAAACGTTGGATTCGTTTTCAAAAGGAAAGCATCGGTCCGAAAATTATTGGGCGTGCGATACAAAGTGTTTATACAGAAGGTGCCAACTGGTTAATGGAGGACAATGGAAAAAGTTCCTCTTCGTACATTTTCTCAAGAAGTTCTAATTTTCATTATAAATAAATTCCGATTGTTTGATCTTTATGTGCATTTTCCTCAAATAACTGTTATGTGGGGTTCCCATTATATTATCTGACTATTTAATTGGTGAGGAGATCTATCAAAATACGGGAGAAAAAGCGAGTTGCAAATTTTAAAAAATGTATGACCGTAGAGGGCGGAAACAAAAGTCGATAGACAAAAAAATTTAGTCGAGGAAACGACTATTTAAGAAAAACAAAATTGACGTATTGCAAGGCATTCCCAAAAAACGAATTTAGGCAGAACTTTATCACCACGCTGTATAAATACCAAGCATCAGTGTAGCGTAATCTCAAACTTATATAATTAAAACTTTCCAATAAAATGTGCTGCGCAGTTTCCCGCACAGCTAACACAAGCCTGTCCTAATAACTATCGGAATACAAATACCAATCATTAGTTCTATACCCCAGCTCAGATGGAACTTTACCAAAGCCGACTGGAACAAATTCCAAAAAATCCTTGATAGCACTGGATCCCCCCATAACCCCAAAACTATGACAGATTTTGCGGCGCAGTCATTTCTGCTGCAAAACAAAGCATCCCAAGATGATACCGAAAAGATTACATCCCAGGCGGGAGCGAAGACAGCGAAACACTATAGGTACCAGAAATACTTAAACAGCGGAGATCCACAGCTCGCACATGAAATACTACACAGCTTAGATACCACTCGTCGTAAAAAATGGAGGCAAACGGTAACTAGCATAGATTTCAAGCATTCCAGCAGAAAGGCCTGGAGCCTCCTAAGAAAACTGGGGTAGAGCGTTCCACCTGTTCGAATAGAACCAGCAGTTACCCCAGACCAGGTTGCCAATCATATCGTCTCAACATCTAGAGCCACTAGCAATAAAAAAACATACAACGCTGATCAAAAAAGAGCTGAGGCAACTAAAAAGAGGAAATATCGAAGAGGCAAACCTCACAAACCCCTTTTCAGCAAAGGAAGTATCTAGCGCGATAAAAGAAATGAAGGCTGGAAAAGCTCCCGGATACGACGGAATCCATCCAGAATTTTTTCTCCAGTTTGGCGCTGTAGCTAGAAACTGGCTAGCACAGTTCTACTCGGAAATCCTTCTTACTGGCAACCTACCGTCAAAACTAAAAGAATCAAAAATAATATCACTCCTTAAACCAGGCAAAGACAAGGATAAGCCAGAAAGCTACAGACCGATTGCCCTTCTCAGTTCGTATTACAAACTGCTGGAAAGGCTAATCCACAACCGCATCGTCCATAAAATAATGGAACACGTTCCAGTGGAACAGGCAGGCTTCCGCAAGAACCGAAGCTGTTGCGACCAAGTTCTTTCTCTAACTACGTTCATAGAAGCCGGCTTTCAAAAACGGCATAAAACATCAGTGGTCTTTATAGACCTTACAGCAGCATATGATACAGTCTGGGGACAGGGCCTCATATACTCCTAAAAACCACTAAGTGCAAAATAACAACTGGGCATCGAAAACATGCTAAACAACCGCACCTTTCGAGTCCACATGAATCACCAGACAAGTAAGAAACCCTGAACAACGGCCTCCCTCAGGGGTCTGTTCTTGCCCCATTGCTCTTCAACCTGTATGTGTCCGACCTGCCTGAAATGCGTTCGAAAAAATTTAATTAGGATTTAGCCACCAAAACCTCTCGGTGACAGAAGACGTGCTGAGCGAAGATTTAACAGCCATGAACGATTACTTTATGAAATGGCGACTTAAACCCAGCGTATCCAAAACCAAAGCAACGTGTTTCCACCTAAACAACAAGATGGCCAATGTCGAAATAAATGTCCAGTTTAATGGTGTTTGCCTAAGGCACAATAAGTCCCCCAAATACGTCGGCGTCACTCTAGACAGAACACTATCGTACAAAAAACATCTTACCAATGTAGCTGCAAAACTTAAAACTAGGAATAACATCATCTCCAAATTAAGCGGTACCTCCTGGGGAGCTACAGCGGATACACTACGATGCTCAGTCATGGACCTGGTATACTCGACAGCAGAATATTGCTCTCCAGTATGGCTGAACAGCACACGAAGATAGTAGACGCCTAATTAAACAACTCTATGCGAATCATTAGTGGAACCACTAAACCCACTCCTACGTACTGGTTGCCCACTTTAAGCAACATCCCCCCTCCCCACCTCCATCGATCAAACGCCCTGTGCAGAAAATACAGAAAAATCCGAAACTATCAAATGCGACTGCGGCGAAGAAAGGCAAACAATTCTCCACCTTGCCTACGACTGCGGAAATAGGCCTAGCCACTGCAAAACCGAAGACTTTCGGAGAGCCACTCCACCGGCTGTTGTATGGATTGAAAATTTAAATGTTAATATTTAAGATACTTTTATTCATGTGTAGCCAAATGAAATATATATATTTCCAATAAATTGTAACTCCGAATTCACACATTTCGGTGTTACTGTGATCTTCTTCAACATAGCAATGATTTGCACATTACCTACTACTCGTTGTTGGTAGGACATCCCCAGATTTATCATTCACTTCTCTCCAGATTTATGTTTAGAGACGACTTCTTAATCATAAAACATTAAAATTAACAATGCTGCATCTATGTCAGCACACATATATGTTCTGCCTCTATATTCATGCCATGATACAAATGATACCGTACGCTAGATAAACACAACTGTTTGTGAGATAAATCATAAAGCAAATAGATGAATCGTCAAGCTATTATGTTTAAGAGGACTCATTACAGTCCGTAGAGTTTCTTGGCGGGGCAAACGTAAAGGGAGAGGTAGATTATGACGCGCTTGTGGGAGTGGCCATATTTGATCAACGACGTACTTTAATCATTCTGTCTCATCGACGTACGTCGTAACTGAGGCAAGAAAAAAGTGACAAATTGAAGTGAGGTGGGGAAGGGTATGAGGTAGAAATTGCTCGCGTAATTTTGGAAAAACGGTACAATAAATGTCAATTCTCTTTGAATATTTAGATAGTAGGTAGAATGTTTCTTTTACATTTTTTCTTGTAAATATGGTGACCAAAAAACCCACCAAATTAACCTCAAATTAGCCTTAATTTTGAGCCCTTTCTACCTAATAATTTTAAAAAATAGCACGATTTTTTAAACTGCCAATTATTATGTAGAATTTCTTTTAACCCATTAAATACAACTTTTAACTTGTAACAATTTTATTTTCATACAGGAACAGGCTGAATATTATAGTTTAACATAGATTAATATAATAATTAATAATATATTTTTTCCACTACTAGCTTTAGAAAGTGCCATTATTTACCTTGTTTTCAATGCGAGAAGTTGATTTTCTCGGCTAGTGGTTAATAATTTTTCATTATTAATTACTCGTTAATAATGGAAACAATCGCTAGATCCTAGCACTCAGATGCCTATTTAATATATTTTACACAAATGTCAATTGAAATTAACTATCCTCTTGTTTTCAAGCAAGAGTACCTAGTTTTTCTTCTTCTTCTGTGTGTAGGCCAATGGCCTGTTAGAAGCTACTCATTGTAGGTACTTAACAGGCCATTGGCCTACGCACAGACGAAGAAGAAGGCTTAGTTTTTGTGGATATAAATAAATTGATAGAAATAAACATATGCATTTGTCATTTTATTTTTTATTAATGTAAAAGTGATTAATTATAAAAGGAATAAAGGTGCTAGTAGTGAAAAAAATAGTGTATCAGCCACGGTAGAGAAGACATCAATTGGCAACTTATGTCCCTCGATGCTTCACATCTCGGGAAATAATACTGCTCGGCTGAGAAAAATGTCTTCTCTACCTTGGTGTATAATATAGTATACATTGAATAATTACTTAACATATTTAAAGTAAAGTAAATCAATTATAAAAATGTATAAGCTAATAATATTATAACACAATAATGTTTATTTATCTAATTTTGACACATAAACTGACACTTTTCAAAACTGTCTGACGTTAGGAAACGCTTTACTTTTCGTAACTAGTTATGTAATGATAAATTAACTCCTATGTATATAAAATGTGTCATTTAATGATGACAGTTTTGTCAATTTGAGGTGCATCCTTTTTTATCACCGATGAAAACGCCTGTTCTTCATAACCAGACTACATCTAGTACGCTTACTTCACTTTAATGTCTGCCCTATCAGACATTTGACAAAATCGCGAGACCGAAGGTCAGAAATGTCAGTTTTCTCGTAAAATTACTGATTTGCAAAATTATTTCGTTACAAAAAGAAATTTATCCGAATGAATGGAGAGCAATTATTCGTCGCCCATCTAATTTAATTTCTTCACTATCCTGCTTATTAACTTCAATATCCATTGCAATTTCCTCCTAAAATAAAAGTAAAAGTACATATTAAAATATTATCCTATATTTAGGTACTTGCTGTTATACTTACATGGATGGCAGTTGTAACCTGATCAATATTTTCATCCATTTCTTCAAACTCAAGCACATTCTCTAGTTTTTCATCTGCAGGTACAACTTTTGGAGTGCGTGTATGAAAGCATCTTTTTCTACGTCTCGTACAAGTCTGAGACGAGTTTTATTACCCCTTCTATGCACTGGTTCTTTCTGTGGCTCCATGTTTTTATTTACTTTATCTACAAAGGTAGAAAGATAAAATACAAACACAAAAAAAAGTAGCTAGAAACGTTCTCGAGATATGTAATGTAATACATGATTTGACTTGAAATAAAATCAGTAGTTTGGACAGTATTCAGTGTTTTTAAAAATAAAGACAATGGAAGTCCAAACTACTGATTTTATTTCAACCACATCATTGTCTACCACATTCAAACGGATGATTTGACTTATTTAACTTACCTTCTAGTACAAATATTTATAATAGCAGAATGCCGATAAACACTATTTTACTGTAGGTAGGTCTTTCATAACAAAAGTCCACAACACTTTTATTTACACTTTACCCTCTTTTATGAAAATAAGACTATTTTCATTAAAAAACTAACAAGCGACTGTCATTTCATACGAAACACTTTTAAAAAGCACAATCGGCAGAAATTCGAATGAATAAACTGCAAGACTGCAAAGTTTTGCAGGTGGTCAGAGATCACGTGATGACGTGATTCACATGTGTCCTGCCATCTGAACTGAAACTTGTTGTAGTACATAGGCGGCAGCACCTTCCAATCCAAAAATGATTTGAAAATTATTACTTTGTGGTGATTTCGACCGTGCGTAATTATACATTTATTAATTGTTCAATTGTGTTGAAATTTATAAGATATGTGTCAAAAAGGTTAATGAAGGATTCTATCGTGCTACTTTTGAAAATTATTAGACAGAAACGGCTCAAAGTTAAGGTTAATTTGAGGTTAATTTGGTGGGATTTTAGGTCACCATATTTACAAGAAAAAAATTTAAAAGAAACATTCTACCACTAAACAATCCTAGAATATATCCAGGTCAATCTAAATATTCAAAGAGAATTGACATTTATTGAACCGTTTTTCCAAAATTACGCACGCAATTTCTACCTCATACCCTTCCCCACCTCACTTCAGTTTGCATGTGATGTTTCCTCTTAACATCTCCTCATAATTTTATGAAGATATTAACCTCAACCATGTTTTTAAAAACAACCTTACCTAACAAACCAGTAACGATTTGAAAATAGATGACTAGTTACCATAACCATCTTTAGATTAAAGCATGGAACAGGATTTGAGTCACAAAACAATTCGGATTCAATTTACAAAGAGAAAATACAGCCCATACCAACGAGCCTCCAGCCGAAGCTTTCGCCGAAAATGTCAATACGCCCAGAAAGTTAACGTCTTTCATTTCTCACCCAGAGAAGTATCGGACAATCCAGGCACGAACGATATATCCGTAAAGCCCCATTCACTTCCACATCGGTGGTCCCTTTTCCGTCTTTGACTTCGAAATGTTTCCTTGACACAATTTCTCTTCCATGAGATGTGCCTAAGTATTATACCGGTTTATTATCTTTTCTACCCTAAATTTCTGTTTCTGTTCTGAAAAGAATACACTCCACGTTCCGAATCAGGAGTTCTGCAGCAAAGACAAAACGCTCTGATCAAAAAGTTCCACAAATGATATGTAGTACATTGCTCAATTTCTTTCTGGGTAAAATGTCCATCATGGTTTAGGTTCGATTCTTCCGCATTACCATGCAGTACATAAAAAATTTCTTTCTTTAATGAAAGTTCTGCCGTTCGGTTTCGACGTTAAATTATAGGTCGTCCATCTTTCTACCTCAGAGCTAAAAGTTAACGACTCTATGTATTGTCCGACTTTAAAAATAGCCTCCTGCATCTTTTTCAACCAAGTTGAAGGAAAAAAGAAGGTTAAACTGTTAACTTTCCGTGTTATGCTATGCTTTCGGTCTTTAATGTACGCTTTTTTACGTTCTTAATCCCTATTTTCATTATTTTCATGATCTTAAAAAAATGAGTGACTCTGAAATAAGTATACAGGGTTACGCTGATGATTTAGTAGTCACCCTTAGAGGTAAACATTCCAATCTCATGCAGAATGCTCACAATAAAGTTACAGACTGTTGGCAGATAGAGGACCTAAATGTAAATCCCAGCAAACCGATCATTATACCATTCACTAAAAAGAGGCGATTATTTCTTACGCCTTTTATAATGAATGTCATAGAAATACAGTTTTCCTAGAAGTTAAATATCTGAGAGTTATTCTCGACCAGAAACTCACTTGGAATCTACATCTTGAAAAAACCATACAAAGAGCAACAACGGCATTTTGGATTTGCCGTAGGCTCTTTGGCAAAACCTGGAGGCTAAACCCGAAAATGATGTTTTGGTTATACTTAACGGTGGTAAGACCCATTGTCACCTAGGCATCTCTACTGTGGTGGACAAAAACCAAACAAAGTACAGTGCAGAACAAGCTGCTAAAAGTGCAGCAGCTGGCCTGTATGGAAGTTACTGGTGCCATGCACAGCTGCCCAACGGCAGCAAAAGAAGTTATGCTAAACCTTCTCCCTTTGCACCTACAAATAAGAAAAAACGCAAGATTGCAACTAAACAAGAAATTCAAATCAGGAGACCTGATTGGACACCTCGAAATTCTAAAGGAATTCCAACAAGAACGTCTGTCCAAACCAACTGATATATTAATGCCAGTTATGTTGAGCTGTGAGTGACTGTTTGAAGTGGTTATTGAAGACCACCTAACATGGAGCCAAGGAGAACCAACACTAGAAAAGGGATCAATCATGTGGTACACGGATGGAACCAAAACAACCACATAGGTATCTATGGTACAGGAGTAAGGCGGTAAAAAGCCTTGGAACAAGTTCCTACAATCTTCCAAGTGGAGATCCATGCTATAGATATCTGTGCTCATATATGACTAAGAGGCTGTAACAAAGCCAGAATCGATATCCTTGCAGACAGCCTAGCAGCACTTAAAGCTCCGAGTTGTTATTCTTTAGTCTGGAATTGCCTGACAATGTCTACAAACTGTAAATAAACTGGCAATGAACAACAAGATCACCTTGATGTGGGCGCCAGGCGATGAGGGCATCACTGGAAATGAGGAAGCCGATAGACTCGACGACTCACTTCATTGGTCCTGAACCTTTCTGCGGGATAGCAAAAGCCACGTAAGTCAATAATTGAAAAGTCTTAAAAGACCTCCCAGTGGAACAACATTACAGGTTTAAGGCAGGCGAAAAGATTCATACATCACTCGCCAAACCGAGCACGCGAACTGCTTGAACTCGGCAAACATGAGCTAAGGGATATAACAAACCTTCTAACTGGACATTGCCCTCTGAGATACCATCTCAATGTAATGGGTAAAGCTGAGAACAACGTATGTCGATTCTGTGGAGATTCGATAGAGACAATGGAACATATCCTCTGCAACTGCGAAGTTATAATGCGCCAAAGATTTGAAAACCTCGGATAGGTGTATACAACACCTGACGAAGCGAGCAAAGCTGCTCCCAGCAATATTTGAAAATTCGTAAAAAGCTTAGGACTTGAGGGGTAACACTAGGTTAGCAAGGTTTCACAAAAGATCTATATAGATCGAAGTGTTAAGAGGCAATTTGCCTGACCGGCTCCATAAACATAACATAATATATAAACCATTGCTTGGATTTATAACTGTTAGTTACTTTCTTAGAACCGCTGTAAATAATGCGTTTGTTGAAGTGAATTACCAACATACTTCTAAAATCGAATATTAATCAAAATAAATAACTGAACATACATATTTGATTGTAATTTCCGAAAGTATGCTAGCTAATAAGTATGAAAAAATGGTAGAGGTATGTACATTCAAAAACATCAAAATAGAATAATTTAGAGGAGTTTTTTTCCGCAAATTCGACAAAAAACTTTGCTCAAGACCTACGTTTTAAAAATCACTAATAGAAGATATTCCATTACAAATCCGGAACATTATTTTTCAACAGGATGGTGTTCCGCCATACAATGGCCAAAACGCCACGACTTGCTTCAAACAGACTTGTTCTGAGCATTGAGTAGAAAAATTAGTTTGATACTACGATCCACAAGAAGCCCAGATTTAATTCCATTGAGATATCAATAGTTTGCAACTGACGAGGGCATGTAGAGAATATCTTAAGAGATGTAGCAATCTTCTCTCCTAGGCCGGTTTGGGTGTTTCTAAACTGCATTTACGGCTTCTTTATGTTTTATATATAAATATAACAATTGTTTCAGGGAGTAGCGTAGACATCAAATATATAAAAATTTGGTATATTACAAGTTCTTATTGATTTACAACTATATTAAAAAAATTGCAAGGAATATTCAAATACCAATAATAATAAAAGTTTAGATTACAGGAGTAACCTTACAAAAGGCAACAATTTAAACGTTATAAAATTAAGATGTGGAGAAATTGATCCTGTTAAAAGGAGAGCAGTAATTTTGAAACAAATCACTTTACTGCAAGATGGCAAAAGATAAATCAAACGTGTACAGCCTCACCAATAATATTTATAAAAGACAGCAATTCGGGAAATAATGGGTAGGCAGGACACTTCTTCTTGCGATATTTAGTGGAGCGAAAGAAATGGCCCATTGAGCACTTAGCAGAGGAAGGCCAGGAATGGAAATACATCATGTCGCGTCTTTAAGAAAATGGCACAAAATCAGGGGGAGCCCCCTCATGGTCACTTAATGACGCTTATACTGGCCGTTAAGATCAGACCTCAGCTATTCTTATTATGAGTCAGACTGTTGCAGGAGTTCCAAACAGGACATGAAAAACCGCTAAAATTTGTTGTTTTCCCCTGAAATACGGAGTTAGGAAACGCTGTTTTTTATCCAGACACATTCATCCTTTCGTGACATTGCCATGAAATAACAGCCAGTTAGCAACTGCTATAAAGTTTTACTCGACGTTTGTTTTTAGTAGTTTCTCTACTTAATGCTTCCATCTTCCTAGTGTCATTTTTCACGTTAGTTACGGAAGAAATCCCCGTTAATCATAAAAGCGTTTAGTGAAAATTAAAAACGCTTTCCCACCGTTTTCCAGAAGCTCAGAGTAAATAAAACCATTAATGTCAAGTATTAAATGCAGGATGCATTTTAATTTACCATTTTAATTTAGTTCATGTGATCAAGTTACCGTCGGAATGCAGACCCTGTTAGGTGATGATTTATATCTTCATCAAGGCGGGCTTGATAATGGATTTCCCCCTCAATACAAATAATCAAGTAATGAGGCCCAAATTGTAATTATCGTAAAAGTACGGATAACGACTATTGGGCACTTACATAAAATTGGAATTTCCAAGACACCTCAAGCATTACGTTAATTCTAAATATCTTGTTTCGCAACGCCAGATCATCACCGTAGGGGAACCTGTGAGAACTACATGAATAATTTTTCTATTTCAAACACACTACGAGTTGATAATCTACGTATTATATGAAATAATACAGACATTTATCATATTGTGCTTCTAGCGTGAGAAAAATGTAGTAGTCTTTAATTGTAGAATAGGAAGCACCGCTTTTTTACCTTACAAAAAATTAGTTCAAATTGTAAGATTCCTGTTACGCACGATAGGTTTGAGTTTGTCAAATATGTTTCGTTTATGTAAAACAGCGAAACAATTTCATTTTACATATTCTTCACGAGTGGACAAAGATAAACCTGATTATGTTTAAAATAGCGAATTAAAATCGACAAAATTTTATCTGTGTAGTGACTGTTAGAGGAACAATGGACAATGAAAACACAAAACTGCAGTACAAATAGAATTTAATAAAGAATAAATAAGATGATGCATTTCCATTGAGCACTATTTTACTGCAAGTAAAACTGGAATTTGATGGAGCATAGATAAAATGTTGCATTAATATTGATCACTAATTTTCTACAAATACAACTGGAATTCAGTGGAGAATACATAAAATGTTGCATTACACTAATTTTCTAAATGAACAACTGCGATTTAATACATAAATCAAAGATAGATCCAATGTTATAGTACTATCTAACACTATTTTGCTACATGTACAACTGGAATTTAATAGAGAATAGATAAAATGTTGCATTTCCAGCAAACACTAATTTTCTACAAATACAACTGGAATTCAGTAGAGAATAGGTAAAATGTTGCATTAACATTAATCACTGATTTTCTAAATTAACAAATGCAATTTAATAGATAAATAAAAGATAGACAAACTATTATACTACTATCTAACACTATTTTTCTACATGTACAACTGGAATTAATACGGAATAGATAAAATGTTGCATTTCCAGCAAACACTAATTTTCTACAAATACAACTGGAATTCAGCAGAG